>JAOXYI010073576.1:0-12461 GCA_028566495.1 Lithophaga antillarum | reverse complement strand
GCTCTGTGTTAAAGAATTAACTGTAAATAATGTACAAAATAATGTAATATTTGAAAGTTAAAAAAGACAAAATTCTAATTTCTGGACTATATTTGTTCATGACGGTTGCCATAGCAACTTGAAGCCATATGATCATAAAGTTGTTGAATTTCTGACATATTACTGTTATATAATTAATAGATGCATTTCAAAGAAAATTGGAGATCATGCATTTCCTAGGTATTTTGATGCTTACAGAGAGTGTCTCTTAAGATTTGATAAATGAGTACAGCAGGGTGAATGCATTATATCTGATAGTTTTATAGTTGTGCATGGCCACAATTGCTGATGGATATCCAGATTATTCATTACGCTTAGTTATACAGACACTTTTTTTATGTACATTATCAATCAATCTTATTAGTTATTATAACTTATTTTGTAAGCAGTTTGGTGCATTCCAAATTCAGGTTAAAACAGTCTGTAGAAATTTCATGAAAAAAGGAAGTAAAAAAAAATCATGTTTGGTCTGAAAAAGGAATAGCTGGAATGTGGATAGATAAAAAAAAAAAAAAAACATGCTTTGTCTAATTTTTGTTCAATTTTGTCACTTCCTAACGTGTGTGAGAACAAATCAATAATTACCATGTGATCTACTTGTCATAAGTGTCAATAAAATTATGACATAAAATGTTACATTAAATCAGATAGTTCTATCATTTGTGATGTCATCAAAAAGTGTCAAAAACAATTATGACACAAAATGTTATGTAAAATCAGATACATTAGTCAGTTGTGATGTCATCAAAAAGTGTCAAAAACAGTTATGACACAAAATGTTACATGAAATCAGATAGTTTTTTCAATTTTGCCAGATGACATCAAGCACAAGATCCTTCAATCTTGGAGGAAAAACTAGATTATGCTGATTTTTTTCCTGTATTCACTGAAAATAATCATTAGAGAAATAAAATCTTATATTGTTACAAGTAAATTGTTAGATTTCTAAATGTTTGATTGTTTAATATTCAAATGTTCTGGCCAAGGCTCGAACAAGTTTGATTTTTGTGTTTTGTTTAATGTGGTCATATCATGCTGTGTTTTAAGTTATTCTTTACATAATACAAAAATTAATTGTTCTCTATAGCCCTAGCCAAATTTATAGACAAATAATGCATAATTATGTCAAGTCACACTGTGTTATAATTGATGGAGTTTTTGTTAGATTAACAAGTAGTTAATTATAAACCAAACAATAGAATGGTTATATAACATATTAATTATTCAACATTGAAAAATTTAATAACTGACACTATTATTGTATAGGCTTACAATGAAAACGTTAATGACTGACACTTATTGTTGTATACATTTATCAATGTCATAATGTTAAACACATGTTGATAATGTCATAAATATGAATACAGTGGTATTAGCCAGACTTTGGTACCACACAGTATAATAGTATGTGTAATGAAAATTCATGCATATACTGAAGCAATAACACACATTTTATTGTATGAAACTACATTGTATGCAAAATGGATTGCTATGATTCATGGAAATTAGGTCAAGAATCTACCTGAGGAACTGTACAGATGGATATTTATACAGGTATTAAATCAAAATGTGTGACAAAAATGTATGAATATAAATTATGATATAAACCATATCAAGTAGAAACTACATGTTTAGACAGAATTAATAACGCAGACTTTTTCTTATATATTTACAGTGTAAGAGACTATGAGCTGGGAAGGCTATGAAGAAGGTCAGTTTCCAGAAACTGAAAACTACGAAAGAGATGAACGTGTTCAGTCAGATGATGATAGAATATTAAGTTCTGATGATTATCCACAAGAAAATGGAAACCAAGACTTTAAAAGTTATGAAAGAAATAATAGAGTACTCCACTCTAGATCTGTATTTGTTTCATCCAATAGATATAGGAGAGGACGTCCATTTCGTAGAGGATATTGGCGAGGAAGTAGTTACAGAGGAAGGATAAAACCACTTACAAACAGATTCAGAGGGAAAAGAACGAGGAATTCATCTGATGGAGAAAATAGATCACCGAGTCTTGAAAGATCTAATGACTCATACAGAAGTAAAAGTAGAGAACATTCTTATACTAGGTTTAGTAGAGAAAGGTCAAACAGTTCATCACGTAGAAGTAGCAGTAAAGGACGATCAAGTAGATCACGTAGAGATTATAGCAGGGAGAGATCTTCACGTCATAGACATAGAAGTCACAGTCATGGTAGATACAGAAGTCGCTCAAGAGGTAGATCACGTAGTCACTCAAGAGGTAGATCACATAGTCACTCAAGACGTAGATCACGAAGTCGCTCGCTTAGATGTCGTAGCAGAAGTAGAAATCATGAAAGGTCTCGTAGGAGTTACAGTGGAGGGAGAAGCAGACCATTAAGTTGCCATAGAGACAGTAAAGAATCTTACCATAGAAGAGATTATTCTCCTAGGAGATCAGATAGACATGATCACAGGCGGAGATCAACAGAATTACGAGAAAATGGTGTCAAACGTGAACCAGATGTTGATAACAATAAGAAGTCATCTTCACCATCAGGGAACAGAAGTAAAAGTAGATCAAGCCGAAATAGTGTGGGGCGTCCAACCACTGAAGATAAATCAAAACGGGAGAAGATAAAACAGGAGATTACAGACATTAAATCTAGGAATACCAGTAAATCATTGAAAAGTAAGAGGAAAGATCTAAAAAATATTATCACTGGTCGACTTAAAGAATTCAGAACTGGAACCAGAGGAAGTTTCAGCAACAACCACCGAAATGATCTAAAGAATAAAAATGATTTAAGACATAAAATAAAACAGGAACGTTACGTGTTATCTGAAACTGACATCGAGTGTCTTCACACAAAGAATGATAGATACCATTATTACCGAGATCCAAACAAATCAACAGAAAGTACTAGCTCAAATGAAACTTCTGTTTTTGATCAAAGCTACAAAAACATGAAAACAAAGTCAACTCCAAATGTAATGAATTTGGCTAAAAGCATTTCTGAAGTTTGCAAATCACGGATTACTCCTGATGGGAAAAGATCTTTCTCTGATATTACGGAAGAAGAGCAAAAATTGAATGAGGCCAAAAAGCCCAAACTGACAAATGAAATTAATGAGGATCATAAAGAAACAAACAATGAACTTGTACATACTGATAATAGTATACTACAGGAACATAAGATTTTACGTGATGATGTACAGTCAAAGAGAGATTTAATAGATTTTAATAATAGTGAACAACAAAAACATGAAATATCTCATAGTGTACAATTGAAAAATGAGCTAAACAATGAGATTCAACTTGATAATATATTGCCAAACACAGTATCACATAGCAAACAATCTGAAAACTGTGTGATTTGTCATAGAGAGCAACCAAACAAAGATACAATATATAGTAGCGTACAACCAAACAAGGAAACTGTGCACAGAAGAATGCTACCTGATGAACAGTCAGAAAGTGTACCATATTTCACAAACATTTCAAAATCAAAGAAACTGGTTACGCAATTGCATACTCGAAAACCGCTATTGCCGACACCAAAGCCGGTTTATGTGGACAATAATATACCATTCTCTAATATTTCTAAACCAAATCCATCGGTGAATAGATTCCAAAATAAGCCACTGTTACCAACACCAAACTATGTAAGGATAGAAAATACAATGACAAATGACCATCAGTTTCCGGACAGCTTATCAGAATCTGTTAAACTTCCTGATAACTTACCAAACAAAGAACAACTCGATTCAGCAATCAGTTGGTTTTTAGAGAACAATTCAATTGGATGGAGTTTGTCAAAATCAGTAGAAAATGACTCGAGTATAAATCAATCGTCTGAAATGACCAACTTGGATCCATCATGCGATACAGATAAATCAGATTTGAGTCTGAATATAATAGACAGAAGACAGTCATTCAACATATCTGAACAGCCAAAATATGAGAAAATTAAAAGTGACGGGCACTGTTTGTATGCACCATCATCAGTCTCGAATAACTCTTATAAAGGCTCTGGAAATATTCAGAAAACAACTGCTGAACTGACAGAAAAAGCTAAAAAAGAAACGAAAACAGCAGAGGAACAGCATGATGGAATTAATAAAAAATTGTCTAAAAGTGCTTCATTTGATAATTTACACAAACCCAAACTTCTGCATGACAAAAGGAAAGACGAAAGGAAAAGACATTCTAGTGGTAAAGTGCTCAACACAGAATTAATACAAATGGGCAACTTGAAACCACCAAATGAAGACACTAATAACAATGTCCATCGTGTTGGGACTAAGAAATTAGGAGAACATAAAGAGTCTAAAGACAAGACAAAGATGTCTGACAAATGTAAAGAAAAATCAAGTGATTCAGATAAAAATAGTAAAACAAGTAAACATTCTGTGCATGTTAATTCTACACAATTATGTAGGAGTATGTCAAAACTGTCTGGGAAGAAAGAGCATTTATCAAAATCAGAAAATATGACAAACGTTAAAAAACCTGTGACACCCAGTCAAAAGTTTACTGTCATAGATTCTAAGTTAGTGGTTAGAAATAGGTCAGTATCGCTAGATTCAAGTCAAGATCAGAGCACAAATATTAAAGATATATCAACAAGTCCGAAAACCCAAATCACGGAAAATAAATTGACTTCAACTCCTGTCGCACATGGAAGAACAGTGTCTTGTGATAAAGATCTATTTCTTTCACCCGTTGAGAGTGTCAAGACAGCATCAAAGAGTGATGTAAAGGAAGAAACACGACATTTATCAGGGAGTCACAGTAATGAACAGAAACGTAAATGTACTGTAACATCAGAGACAGTATCTGAATCTGACTGTAGTACTGATAGTTTAATGGTTGTGGATAGTTGGCATGAAGGATCGTCTTCGAACACGGAAAAATCAGAGAATGATTCAAACAGTCAGTCAATTAAATTAAAACCAAACACAGAACAGAAATCAAATAAGATCGAAAACAATGTAGAAAAAACGAAAGGTGTTTTTGATAAATTTGATATGAAGAAAAAATCCAGACATCGGACAAGCAGTCCACTTAGATTTTCAGAAATTAAGAAATTGAAGTCAGAAAAGAAAATGAAAACAAAATTACGTACTCACTGTTCTGTTGCTAAAGAACTTAAGAAAGAGGATGGGCAAAAGACAGAACAGGATAGAACTGGATGCAAAGAAGCACAAGTATTATCTGTAGAAACAAAAACTGAAAATGAGAAATTAGTGACAAACGACAAGAATCAAAATGAAGATGTGAAAAAGGAGTCGCTTGACAAATGTGAAGTACCACAATCACCTGTTCATTCCTTATTTGGACGTAGGATTAGGACTGGGTTGGAAGATTATAAATTAATTAAAACACCAAAGAAAGAGAAGTTATCAGATAATACAAATGAGAAAAAAGCTGAAATAGTTGAATCACCAAAAAGTGGTGGAGTATCTATACCAGTTGACATTGGTCAGAAATTAAAGGAAAAATTAAAAACAAGTAAAGTGAAAAGTGTCAAGCGACTTGATACTGCTAAACCTGACAAAAAGATAATATTTGGAACGTTAGCAAACAAGGATGAGAAAATAAATTTAACTCAGGTCACTGGAAATAAAAATGAACAGAAAGATAACAATGTTACAAGTGAAAAACATGATGTCAAAAATCAGGCAAATGAAGGAACGAAAAATGTAAAAAAGATTGAAAGCGATGGAAATAAAAACCAACAAAATGTCAAAACTCATTTGAAAAGTGGAATCAAAGAGAGTAAGCAGAAGGAACAGAAAACAGAACATTCTTCTAATTTACATGTCAGAGAACAAAACACTGACAAAACCAGTGAAAAGAAAGACCAGAATTTACACAAGAAAGTGCATGATGGACATAAGAAGCTTGATAAGGAAATACCTAGTGTGGATAAGAAAGTACAGGAGACAAAGATAGATAAAAGGCATGAAAAGATGAAAAGTAGTGAAAAGAAAGAACAAGATTCTCATGAGAAAAAACATCATAGTGATAAGAAGCATGAAAATAAGGAAAAACCAATAGCTAAGGAAGTACATGGAAAACAAAAAGAGAAAATGGAAAGTAGTCTTAAAGGGTTAAAAACTGATGAAAGACCATGTGTACAAGATAAGACAAATACCAATAAGATAGAACATAAAACCACAGAAACAACAGTGGAACAAAATGGACATAAAATGATAGAAAACGGAGTTCATGAAGAACATAAAAAGAAAAATGAAAGTAGTCATAAAAATATGAAAAATGATCCAGGACAGTGTACCCAAGATAAGACAATTAAAAGTAAGGAAGGGCATAAAACTGAAAAAACAACAGTGGAACAACATGGACATAAAAAAATGATAGATAAGGAAGTGCTTGCAAAATATAAAGAGAAAATGGAAAGTATTCATAAAAGTATGAAAAAGGATGAAGAACAGAGTACACAAGATAAGACAATTAAAATTAAGGAAGGGCATAAAACCAAAAAAACAACAGTGGAACAACATGGACTTAAAAAAATGATAGATAAGGAAGTGCTTGCAAAATATAAAGAGAAAATGGAAAGTATTCATAAAAGTATGAAAAATGATGAAGGACAGAGTACACAAGATAAAACTGTTAAAAGTAGAGAAGAGTTTAAAACCAAAGAAACAACAGTGGATCAAAATGGACATGAAAAGGATCATGGTCTTACTGAAAACGAAAATCTTAAAAAATGTCAGACTGAGAAAACTGAATTAATAGAGACTAATGATAATGACACAATTAAGAAATCTGATCATACTCTTATGGATCAAAATGTGGATATTAACAAAGAGAAATCTGATTGTGAAGATGTTGGTCAAAATATGGATTACAACACAGACAGTACATGTGCTAATGAAATTGAAGAGAGTTTTGAATGTGTTGCAATTATAGAAAATTTGGATTCGAACAATGTTGTTAATTTGAGTATTGATGAAATCGAGAAACTTAAAAATGTTAAACATGTGGAAGTTAGTGAGAATCCTGATAGTAGTCTTAGTACTTTAAGTGCTGATGAGATTGATGAAAATGAACTTATTAATGATATGGAATTTAACAACATTGAAATATCGGAGGAGGTTGAGGTACAAACGTCATTTGATGAAGCCTGTCAATCTGCAGTTGAAGAAGTTGAGATATCAGTTACAGATGAAATGCTGCCTTGTCATATAGAACAATTAGAAGTTGTCACAGAAAACAGTGTTTATATGGACAATGCTGAAGAAAATGTGGATGAACCGACAGAAATGTTGGTAAACATTTGTGCAGAGGATTTAGTCAATTCTGTTGACAGCAGTAAACGTGAACAAAAGAATAATGATAATGAATTGTGCACATCAGCTGTATCAGATGAACAGGCCACGTGCTCATTGACTGCATTAGATAAACAGGCCACATGCACATCAGCTGCATTAGATAAACAGGCCACATGCACATCAACTGCATTAAATAAACAGGGCACATACTTATCAACTGCATTGGATAAACTGGTCACATGCACATCAACTGCTTTAAATAAACAGTCCACCTGCACATCAACTGCATTAAATGAACAGGCCACATACACATCAACTGTATTAGATAAACAGGTGCCATGCACATCAGCTGCATTAGATAAACAGGCCTTGTGCACATCAACTGCATTAGATAAACAGGCCATGTGCACATCAGCTGCATTAGATAAACAGGCTTGGTGCATGTCAACTGCATCAGATAAAGATGCCACATGCATATCAACTGCATTAGATAAACAGGTCATATGCACATCAACTGCATTAGATAAACAGGTTACATGCATGTCAGCTGCATTAGATAAACAGGCCACATGCACATCAATGGCATTAGATAAACAGGGCATGTCAGGAATAGCACATTTGAGAGACAGTGAACAAAGTGGAACTCTGAAGAATAATAAGGTACAAAACCCCATGTACATGGATAAACCACCAAATGATGAATCCCAAACAAAACCAGTGTACCTGGATAAACCACTGAGCATTGAATCTCAACAAGACATTAATCCTCAAACTATCGAAAGTTCAGATAAAAATGAAACAAATGAATCTAACAATGTTTCCACTAAAACTGTAGACAAAAAAGATCGGAGAAAGTTGGAAACCATGGATAAATCAAACAGCGCAAGTGGAAAAGGAGCAGAAACATCAAAACATATAGCCTGTAAGAAAACAGTGAGTAAGACATCAGTAACAAACAGACATACTTCTTTAGTAAAGGTTCCGTCAAAGTTGTCAGCGGGTAGAAATAATTTGACTTCAAAACAATCTGAGAAACAGACTCCCTCAGCGAAGGCAAATATATTAAAGGACTGGAAACTAAGTAGTAAGTCCATTCCACAGAAAAATAAAGTAATTGACAAACCACTGAAGGAAAAACTGGATGTAGAAAACAAAAAGACAACTGTGACTGATAAAGGAGTTGGTTATGCACCATTGGCTAAACATGTATCGTCTGAGTGCAACAAGAATCCTTCAGATACTAGTAAACAAGACAAAGTGCATGTTACTAAAATGAAAACTCAGCTGAAGTCAAATCATGGTAACATCAAAATGCCTTTATCAAATGATGCAAATAAGAGTTTAGCAATGACCAGTATTGTAAGGGATTCAGATTCTACTGCTGAAACTCAAAATACGGAGGAAGAACTGTTGAAATCTGGAAAGATTTGTTCTGATTCAATGACTAAAATTCATACTGCTCAGGAAACTATGCTGAAAGCTATTAAAGATGCAACTTCTGAAGGTGGTAGTTCAAACATAACTTTATGCAAGACAATTCAGGAAGTATCAGAGAAGAAAGATGAACAACAAGACAAAGCAAAATATGTTGAAAAAACTGTTCAGAAACAAGATTCTGTCAACAAACAGATTGAAACTGAAGAGGCAAATAAGCAACATCAAGAAGAGACTGAATCTTCAACTGAATCAGTTGCAACTTGTATTGCACAAAGTATGGGAAATTCAGATGACCAACTTTGTGGATTAAAGATAGTATCCGTATGTGGAAATGTTGACTTTAACTAATCAGCTGATTCAGAACAAACTGAAGGACTTGTTGGTATGGATGAGATTCATGTTAATATCCCGACAAGTGATGACAAAAATGACAATCGACCTGTTACGCCATCTTTAGAAAATATGGATAAAATCCTGAACAGTACACCAATGAAAAAATACAACAAAATTAATGAAAAGAGTGCTGAAAAAGAGAAAGATGACAATAATGACAACAAAATTAATGAAAAGAATGCTGAAAAGGAGAAAGATGACAATAATTACCGAGATAAAGTGACACCCGAATCAGATAAACTAATTACTGTTATGAAAATGCCATCACTGGTTCATAAGGCTAGCCGTATAGAAAGCTTGAACCAAACATTTGTTCCTATAGAGGCAAACAATTCTACGACAGACGAGGAAAGTGAATTAGATAGCAGCGGAGATAAACTTGTAATAGATATGAATCGGCCAGAAAGCACCATGTCTGTTGATTCTAATTCACTCGGAGGAGAGAAAATTATTCACACACCAACTAAGACAAGAAAAGATACAGAAAGTACTGAAAGGACAGTAGAGTTGTTAAAAGAACTTGCAACTGTTGATTCTACAAGTGGTAACATTGAGAAAAGACCTAATGATTTGGAAATCGATAAAGCTTCTGACAATGAGGCTTTGTCTACTGAAAGTAGTGAAGCATTGGTTAAAACTGGAGATTGCAGTTCAAAGGAGAATGAAACTGCAAAAGAAAATGAGAGTGTCAGTACAAAAAGTATGGATGAAACATTGATATATGCTCATAGTGACCTTGAAAGTTCAAAGGATACTGTTGACTACAGTCAGGATCAGCAAAATACATTATCTAATACCGAAAATGAACAACTTGAAGAATATGAGGACTTTGATGATGATGACAATGATATACAAATCATGTGGTACATCAAAGGTGTACCACAAAGTCCATGGACTCCGGTAACATCTCATATCAAACAGGAAGCACTTGATGATGTAAATGACGATGAAGATGATGATGAATTTAAGCAACCACCCGTTTTACCAGAACTTGATGAGTATTTCAGGAAAAATCCAGACATCTTTTCAAAAATGAAAGCAAAAGGTGATACATCAGGTAACAGCAGTATAGTACCAAGTAGTCAGCCTGGTTCTCCACAGCTAGAGGACACATATGATAACTTATTTTTTAACAATATGGTGGAGAACCCGGAATTTAAGTATGAGGCAACACCAATTACTGAAGATAGTGACTTGAATCAGAGTAGACAGTCAGAAATTAAAAGTGAAGATAAACACCAAACACACTTAGAATCGGTGGATAATGTTAAGTTAGAAACAAATGATAGTAAGAAGGATTTGAATGTAAGAGAAGAGGAAGAAACAGAAAAAAGTTTGTCAATTGATGATAATCTGGAAGGAAAAGCTGCAGCTTCTCAATCTAAAGATGGTGAGGACAATACAGAAAAATTGAGTAATCTCAGATTTGACAAATACTCCGAAAAATTTGAAGAATTTAAAAAGAAAATGAAAAAAGTTGTAGCTGTAAAGATGGCTGACAAGGACGAATCGGCTACAAAAGACATTAGTGTTGTAGAAATGGAAACAAGTGCTAAGGAAACTGAAAGTAGTGCTATAAACAAACAAGAATATAATGAAATTGAAATGAATGAAAATAGTGCTGTAAATAGACAAGAATCCAATGAATTTGGAGATGAAAATACTGTTGCAGGAAAACAATCTTTGTCTGAAATTGAAAAACAGACTGGTACTCAAGAAAGGCAGTCTTTGGCAAATAATGAAAAAGACAAGTGTGATTCAGGAAGGCCATCATCAATTGATAATGACAATGGTGCTAATGATCCAGCAAGGTCCCAATTGATTGAAAATGACACTTGTACGAATGATTCAAAAAGGTCCCAACTGATTGAAAATGACACTTATGCGAATGATTCAGAAAGGTCCCAACTGATTGAAAATGACACTTGTGCGAATGATTCAGAAAGACCAACATCAACAGAGAATATGTATGATGCAGTAAAACATCACTGTAGACAAAGAAAATCTTCCAAAACTCAGGTAACCGAAAAAAATCACGGAACTGAAAAATCTCAGGAAATAGAGATAACACACGAAAAGATTCAGCAGCAGAAACCGAAAGTGCCTATCATGGGAAGTTTTTTGTTCCCACCAGCAATACAAAGTAAAAATAATGAATTAAATAATGATATTCAGGCAATGCAACAAGAAAAGCAACAACATGAATTTCAGTTTGCTTCATCATTGATGTCTGAACCAACAAAAAAATTACTCATCAGTTTAAAACTATTTTCACTCAGATTGACTAATAATGGAACATATGACTTTTCACGTTTTAAACGTATTCGATTCACCCATGTCAAAATTTTAACTGATGGTTCAAACCAGAACACTATTGGAGAGTTTATTCCTGCGTTTTTGACTGACCAGTTATTACGTTGTGTTAAGTGTATCAGTTGTGATTCTTGCTTCAGCCCATACCGCTTCATGAAGCATTTATGTAATGTACAGTGGGGACGTGTGTCAGAAAAATCTTTCCTGAATCAGCCGATACCAACTGAAGTTCTACAAGGATCAGCCATAGCTCTGTGGAAGTTGATGTTTTATGTCTTTCAAATGGAAAAACACTTAAGGTAAGAAATTCAGTAGTAAACAGTTTTGTAAACAAGTAGCATGCAGAAACTTCATAATCATATAGTATACAAACCTTGAGTAAACTGCATAATAATTTGTACCACACAACACAAGAAAAATGAAACCACATTACCACAAATACATTCAGTTACAGATAAATATCAAAATTAATAAAAAGGAGATAACAGTAAGGGCCAGTAATGAAGTACATCACAACACATTGTACCAGGACCTTCCTCACAAACAGCAAAAAAAAAAACAGCAAAGGATGTTCCGACTGGTACAGGCACTAAATAGTGATGGGTGTTACTGGTTTTATGGTTACCCGAACCATCCCAGTTAACTAACTCTGCTCTCTGATGTAAAAAAACCACAACAAACCTGAACGGTGTATTTACCGACAGGATGACAGCCTGCTTAAGCACAGAAAAGAAAAAGGACAATACAAGGGTCAAAATGTGCTCCTATCTGCTGGCATGCTAGGACCACAAAACTAAATGAAAATACATTACTGTATTATTAGCTCACCTGACCCAAAGGGTCATGTGAGCTAGTGCCATCACTTGGTGTCTGTCGTCATCTGTTCGTCGTTAGCTTTTCACATTTCAATCTTCTCCTCAGAAACCACTAAGGCAAATGGAACCAAACTTGGCAGGAATGTGCATGAGGAGGTCCTCTATAAAAATTGTGTCTTTCGTTCCGATCAGAAA
>JAOXYI010073467.1:1164-12461 GCA_028566495.1 Lithophaga antillarum | reverse complement strand
AGAGTCGAAATATGAAAAGGTATACGTTTAGATACCTACAAAGCCAGTTTATCCTCGCCATTCTCTAGTCCTTGTTCCAAGCCAGAATTTTTTGATTACGTATGTCCGTTTTGTGTCTTTGTTCGAAGGCGTCGTTTGTTGCTTTTTGTGGCCGTAATGGAGTGATACTACTTTATGTTGGAATATACGTGTTACATGCTTGCGGGTGTATAAATTCTGTGTGTTGAAATGGAAATAGCAAATCTATTGTTTTTATCTGGACTATTCTTAAACATAAAATTGTAGTTTAAGGTCTGGGTTTTGGCTTAATCTGCTAGGGTTTAGGTGTTTCCGTTAACTATTTTTCGAAATATGTCTTTTGCTATGACCACTGTCGTAACTGAGAGTAGCAATGGGTACCCTGTGTCAAATATCAGTATATTATTATGTAATTTTCTCCATGAAATCACCAAATCAATACCTATATTTTATTCCAGATCAGATAATTTTTTGCTGGTTGCATGTTTTCATTATTATATTGACAACTGGATTACATGATTGTTTTTGTATTGGTTTCTTTTTTATAAAGTGTTCCACTTATTATTAAGATTTAGAGAATAATATAAAACAAAGTGACGAAGGTCGTCGTCTTAGATTTTTGTTTTAACTCCGCCAAACGGATCTTCTAACATATGAATTTACATTAATTAGGGTTTATCCCATTACAAATGTTACAAGTCGCCTTCTTTTTTCGATTTTAAAATTTTTAATTTTATTTTATATTATTAAATTTATTTTATATTTGTTATCAAACACTTACTCTTCGCCAAAACAATGATGTTGATGCCAGGGCTTTAGGTAACTTTCTATGATATAAGCAGTTTCTTACTGAAAAAAGGGTCGAACATGAAAAATCCTTTTAACAGCGTAATTAACAATAACATATGAAGTTAATATATACACTACCTTAGAGAAAAGATAGGGTTCATTTACTCACAAATAAGGCGAAAGACGTAAAATGATCTGTTATGTGTTTAATTATTTAACGTAACTGCAAACATGAATAAATTTACAAATTTGATTGATAAATAATTCATTTCATGTTGACAGGTATGTAACAAGCAAATATATCCTGATTTATGCTTTCAACACAACTTTTAGAGATTGTTCTGTACAAATTGGAGATGTGCACATTCACTATATACACTTCATTCATGTACTTCAGCAAGTAAATCGCATATTAATGTAATAGGGTTTCCGGCTAACAGAAACACAAGACGATCTAAGGGTCTAAGGTTCTTTAATCATCATTTTATTGTGCGTTGAAATAAATGTAGAAGAACATACAAAATTTGACCCTGAAATAAATTAAGGCTGATAAGTACAAAGAAAGATAACTAATTATTTCTAAGTATTAACAATATTAGATTTAAAACTTATATGTTAACAGTGCGTTCGGAAAAGTATGTAGTTTTCCGCTAATGTTAAAAATTGTAAATTTAGCTTGTCAAACACTTCAAAATAATAATGCACCATTTCGATTCCGATTTAAAGATAAATAAATTACAGATACATGTATTACTGCATTGTTATGCATTTTAACAGGAATGCATATGCAAATCTCACGGACTTTCAGCTGTGATAATAAATTAGTACAAAATAACGACAAAATAAAATAAAAGCGTACATATTAGTGCAAATCAGACATTACAGCTTTGCAACACTTAAATAAAGCAGACATTACAATTAAGCAAAGCAAACTAAAAAAATAACATAAAATAAGCATAATACACAAACCTACCTCGCATGTAGTGTAAAGGTTTGTACTTCTACATCTACTCAATGGTTCAAATAACCAATACATCAATCATTCAATACCTGAAGAACAAATATTAAAATTATAACTATTTTGCTCATAAGCAGTACTGCCAGTATTGAAAAATAAGTCACAATTGTCTCCCTTTATTAATTTGATATCATTTATATATCTTGTTTATTTTAATGGAAGTTTTAGATATTTATCTCACACTCACACATATTACAAAATGCAACATAAAAATTACTGAACCAGGTGGTTAAGCTGTTTATTACATAATTATCAAATTTATGCAAAATATTGATAATTTACTCAGTTATTTAATAAATTAACTGATTTAACTACTTTTCAATAAATTATGTTTATTTATTATATCAATCACTCAGAACTTTCATATTTCAATCACCCATTTGCACAACACACTCATAACTCACTTTCACTCATTCTGGGAAATTAATTAAGGACATATTAATGTGATTAGTATATTAAGAAGAAAACTGACCTTTATAAAGAGAAAAATAACATCCAGAAACTGTCACATCATAAACTTCAGATTAACACCAAGACCAGAAAAAAATGGCTACTTTCCACAACAAAATATTATAGCCCACTGACCATGACAAAGAGTTGAAACAAAGGATTCCCGCCTAAATCCACTGACCAATTAGAATAGATATATGCACATAGGTAAAGTTCTACCTGAATGAACTAGCAGACTACAAAAATAGTAATTAAAATATGTAACATTAGGTAAATACTTCAGGTACTATATAATTCAACTAATACATTGAATTATGCTGAAAATAAGCAAATATGAATTAATCAATGCTGAAATAAGTAACACATTAAAAATATACTACAAGCCAAGAAAGTACTAAAAATGTAGCTCTACCACACACTCCCCCCAGCTGTAGAATGACGTCCCGTCATTCTGTAAACTAGTGGTGGTTCACTATTTCTAAAATGGCTAAGGCTGCTTCCTTCTGTAGACCTGAAAACAAAGGTGTGTTACTTAAAGAAGAAATAAATTCAGCCTTCTGTTGCCACTCTGCAGTCGGCTGTGTCTGGACAGAAGTGTGAGGATAGTCAACAGCTGCCTTGCTAGTAACAAAGTCACCAGAAGAGAGCCATGCTGGTGGTTTCCGCTCTCTAACAGATCGTCTAACAGGTACTGGTAGTGGTGGCTCTGTTTCCTGGGGCTGTTCAACTACTACAGGTGTGTCTTCCTGTGGTTCTGCAGACCCAGATGTATCGGAAGCGCTTCCTACAGCTGTTCCCATTTCCGGCCCTTGACTGTCTTCGGGCTGGGCGTCCCCAGATGGAATGGAAACTTCATGTGTTGGTTCAATATCTTCTCCAGGTGTTTCCTCAGCGAGTATAGGTTCACTGTCAACTGGTCTATCCAACACATACTCCACCTCATACTCATCCGAAGATTCATCTGTTGATTCATCATTGGATTCATCTGAAGTGGCCTGTTGTACAGCTGCTTTCCTCTGTAGTCTTGTCCTTGGTCGTGGAACAGGTTTTGGAACGGGTTGTGGTTTTGGTGTCAGTGCTTCTTCTCTGATGAAGCCTACAGGTAGCAGTAAATTCCTGTGGAGGTTCCTAACTCTTCCTTCTCCATCTTCTCTGATGACTGAGAACACAGGAATATCTTGATTCGGCTGGTCGAGGACAACATAAGGCACATCCTCCCATGTATCAGCCAGCTTGTGTTTTCCGTCAAAGGCGACGATCTTAACAAGAACACGATCACCCTTCTGTACAGCTGCACCTCTAGTTCGAAGATCATAACCTTCCTTCTGGCTAGCCTGTGCTTTTCTAGATGCCTCAGCTGCAAGTTGATAGGCTCGTGATAATCTCTCTCGCAGATCCTTCACATATTTGCTGGCTGGTAACTTTCTGTCTTTGTGGAGGCCAAATGCTAAGTCGATTGGAAGCCTTGGATTCCTGCCGAACATCAAAAAGTAAGGAGCTACTCCTGTGGACTCATGGCGAGTGCAATTGTATGCGTGTACCATGGGTGAAACGTAGGTTTTCCAGTTGACTTTCTGATGCGGCTCCAATGTTCCTAGCATGTTGAGAAGAGTACGATTGAATCGTTCACACATGCCGTTTCCCATCGGATGGTATGGTGTAGTCCTCGACTTCTGCATACCAGTCAGAGTGCAGAGTTCTTTGATAACTTTACTCTCGAAGTTCGCTCCTTGGTCTGAGTGAATCCTCTGAGGAATACCATAGTGGACAATAAAGTTATCAAAGAATACTTGTGCTGTGGTCTTTGCTGTTTGGTTCTTTGTTGGTACTGCCTGGGCATATCTAGTGAAGTGATCTGTAATGACCAAGATGTTCTGGTATCCTCCTTTAGACTGCTCCAGGGTGAGAAAATCCAAACAGACAAGCTCAAGTGGAAACTGTGTTTCTATGTTGACCAGGGGTGCTCTCTGATTGGCAGGCGTCTTTCTCCTGATGCATCTGCCGCAGTGCTGCAACCACTCTTCCACATCTTTATCCATCCCGGGCCAGTAAAATCGGTCTCGGATCAGCGATAAAGTCCTGTCCTTTCCTGGATGGCCCATATCATTATGGAGTGATTCCAGTACCGTGTTCACATGGACAGATGGTAACACAAGCTGACATTTCCTGTCTTCTCCAATGGTAACTTCTCTGTAAAGTACACCATCCTTAACTCGAAGGTGATCGAATTGTCGTAGAAGTGGTGTAGGTCCAACTTCTGCTGTTTTCGGTTTCCTTCCATCGATGACGTACTTCACAAACGGGTTAATAACAGGATCCATGGCTTGTGCAGCTGCCCAGTTTATGGTGTCATCATCAGGTAGTAATTCCTCCTGTGACTGGAGCACGTCTGGATTTACAGCAAGGCTTTCAATGTAGGCTCTTGGAAGACTAGAGTTGCAAATGGTCTGTATAGATTCTGTGGAGATATGTTCTCGGTTGTTGGAATCTATATCGGTTGGTTGAGGGATCCGACTAAGTCCATCCGCATCTCCGTTCTTCCTTCCTGGACGATACAGGATATCAAAGTCAAAGGATGCCAGTGCAGCCAACCACCTGTGTCCAGTAGCATCAAGCTTTGCTGTTGTGAGCACATACGTCATGGGGTTATTGTCTGTCAAGACGGTGAACCTAGTGCCGTACAGGTAATCTCTAAACTTATCACAGACAGCCCACTTCAAAGCTAGGAATTCCAACTTGTGCGGTGGGTATCTTTTCTCAGATTTCGTCAATCCCCTGCTGGCATAACTTATCACCTTCTTTACACCATCTTGCTCTTGATACAGGACAGCTCCAAGTGCGGTACTAGAAGCATCTGTATGAAGTTCAAATGGAAGGTCGCTGATGGCATAACCCAAAATTGGTGCTGATATCAACAGTCGCTTCAACTTCTCAAATGCTTCATCCTGTTCAGGACCCCAATGCCATGGTTTCTGCTGTTTTTTGCTGGACTTCTTGGTACTTGGATTTGGCATCAGATCGGTCAATGGTCTGCTGATGTTACTGAAATTCCGTATAAAACGGCGGTAATATCCAACGAAACCAAGAAATCTTCTTATCTCTTCTGGATTGGTTGGTTTTGGCCAGTTCACCACTTTGTCTGTTTTGTTTGGATCAATCTCCACCCCTTCCTCCGAAACAACATGGCCAACATAGGTAACCTTTCTCTTAAAGAAGGAACACTTGTCTGGTGCAAGCTTAAGGTTCGCTTGTCGAAGGCGCTGGAAAACAAGGTGAAGATTGTCAAGATGTTCCTCATAAGTTCTTCCAAAGATGATGACATCATCTATAAAAATGCAGCAGATCTTCAAATGGAGATCAGAGAGGCATTCCTCCATCATTCTTTGGTAGGTTGCTGGTGAATTGGTCAATCCAAAGGGCATCCTGTTATATTCGTAGAAACCTAATGGTCCAACCGTAAATGCTGTCCTCTCCTTGTGTTCTTCGAGAATTTCTATTTGATGGTACCCACTTTTCATGTCAACTGTGCTGAAAAATGTGCTGCCAGCCAGACAGTCCAAAAGTTCTTCCACTCGAGGTAGTGCGTAGCTGTCTTTTTTGGTACTTTTATTAAGCTGACGATAATCAACACATAGACGTAGTTTCCCGTTCTTCTTCCGGCATAGCACAACGTTAGAAGCCCAGGGACTGTGAGAAGGTCTTATGGTTCCAGCAGACAGAAGTTGTCGAAGGTGTGTCTTGACCTCTTCGTACATGGCAGGTGGTATGCGCCTGTATCTCTGCTTAAATGGCTTGTCATCCAATAAATCTATCCTGTGTTTCACGCTGGTATGGCCAATGTCTTCATCACTCTTAGCAAAGATATCTTCATAAGACTGTATAAGATCTGTCCCAGTCTGTAGTTGTTGTTCCGTTAGATCACTCTGGTTAATCTCTACTTGGTCAAGTACTGATGTTGATGAAGATACTTTCTGTGACTGATGTTCGATGGTCACTGGTTGGACTTCACATAATACTGCTCTAGGAGAGATGGTTATACTCCTGGTGGTAACATTGGCAAGCTGTACATTGATGACTCCAGTGCCCTTGTATCTATACTGTATTAGTCCTGGTTCAACTTCAAGATCTTTCCAGTCTGGTTGTAATTCTGATGAGTGAAGCATAGCAGTAGTTGTGTTGTATGGTATTTCCTTATCCAAGTATCCAAGTATCTGTGTTGTTGTATTCGGTTTGATGGTAACCGGTTTCTTAACTGCATTCTTTACCACTGCCAAGGTGTTGTTGTTGCGTGCCAGTTCCTTTTCTCGTAAAGTGATGGAACGGAAAGTTAAGTACCATGGTGTTGTTAGATTGCAGGATTGGAGAAATCGGTTTCCATGCAGGTGTCTGTATGATTGCATGATGGACTGCAAGATGTTGGTTCCCAGTAATAAAGGTACATTGGAGTTGTAGTTGCTATCTGGGATGACTAGTAGCAAACACTGGTGTGTCTCGCTGTGATTTGGTATAGACAATTCCACTTCAATGTATCCCCTGTATGGCAGTTGTTGACCTCCTGCACATTCAATGTCTAGTAGGGTGTTGATGTTCTGCAACGTTATCTCTGATAAGTGTTGGCAGTAGTAAGACTCACTAATTGTTGATACTGTTGAGCCTGTATCTAATAATGTCTTCACTGGTTTACCATACAACACAACATCACACTCAGTTGGGTGTCCAAAAAGTCCTGGTGGTATAGTCCTTTGTGTATCTTCAGTGTTAGTAGGACCTGATGTAGATTGGCTCAAGCCTATCGATGGCCCTCCTCCATAGGCTTCTTCCAGTTTAAATTCCTGCTGGTGGTGTCCATTTTAACTCGGCATCCTTTCTTGATATGTCCCAGTTGGCCACATCTGTAACATCTGACTTCTTTGGTGTTGGTATTGGATGTCGTTGATGCTTCTTGTTGTCTTGGCTTATCTTGCCACCTCTGTCTCTGTTGTCTGTATTTGTTGGTGTTTTGTCTAGGACCTCTTTCTCTGGTTTGCTCCCACTGTCTGGTTCCTCTGTCTCTGTCTTGTTCCCATCTATCCATTCTGGTAGAGAGTTGTTGAACGAGCCCCTTTAGTTCATCCATATCACTCTGTTGAGCAGTTGTCTCTGCTGCTGTTGCTCCTTTTGCTGTTTGTGGTTTACTAGCTGATGGTTGTCGCTCTTGATGGTCTTTCTCTATCTGTCGTAGTGCCACTCTGAGGTTATCAAAGTCTTTGATGGTATCGTATTTATGACCGGATATGTCCTTTAAAGATGGTTTCAGGCCGGTCCATAGCATAGAGTGTAACATTCCATTTGCCTCCTGTTGACGTACAAGCCCCTTCATCACTGCTTTTCCAATTATATCCTCAAGTCTGCAACTCCAGTTGGTGACATTCTCATCTTCTCTCTGTTTGGCTCCATAGAACTGTGCCAGTAGATCTTCCTTCTTCTCCACATCCCCATAAACACTATCCAGTTTCTCTAGTATCTCCACTATGCTAGCCTTGGGTCCTAACCTCATTGCAACTCTGCCAGCTTCTCCTTTTAATGATCTTCTAACAGCATGGAGGATGTTATCAGGCTCAAACAATTTATCGGCCATAAGACAGCAGACTTCATATCTCCAAAGGTCATATGTTGTCTCGTTCTTAAGGTTAGCTCCAGAAAAGCAAGATATTTTTGGTGGTTCTCTCATCTTTGGAACAGGTTTGCTTTCCTTTGTAGGTTGAGGTTTAACTTCTCTCTCTGTCTTTGGAGGTTGTTCATCAGTGTGTGATAGATAGGTTAGCATCCATTCCTTTATTCCCTCTGCAGTATCCTCTTTTGGTGCCTCCTTAATTTCCTTCTTGATCAACTTGAGTAAGGCTAAGTCCTCAGGTGATATTGTTTCCTCAGTTTTCTCCATGATGGTATGGTGATATATCTATATATTCTTTAAATACTAATTATAAATTAAATATCTGAAATAAATCAGAAATCTGTGTTCTAATTAATACTGAAATGAAATAAAAATATAAATATATATATCTGAAATAGAATGAAAATAATCTGAAAATGTAGTGGAAAATTTCAATTTAAATAATCTACAAAATTGGAAAAATGACCTGCAAGTAATAGAACTATACCTACAAATGCATAAAATTAACCTATAATGAAATAGAAATAATTTACAAATAACTGAAATGTTCTACAAGAAAGTAAACAGATCTGAACAAATGTAAATAATCTGTAAGAAATATTAAATCAAATGATTAAGTATAAATAACCTGAAATATAAAGTGTCTGAAAATAATAAGAAAACTATTTCTGGAAAATAATGTAAACTAAGAAATATAAAGTATCTGAAAATAATCAGAAAAATATCTCTGTAAAATAATGTAAACTAAGAAGTAAGAGAAATCTGGAAGAGATCAAAAAGATATTTAACAAATATGTCTGAAATATGAAAACTCAAGTATGATAAGAACTACATGAGGCAGAAAAAAAAAATATATCAGTATGTAATATCTTATTCTTAAATTAAATATAAATCTAAACTCTCTGAAAGAAAATTAAGATTCCTGTAATAAAGAAAACCAAGAAAAATTAAGAAAATCTGTAATATAACAGAAATACCTATGTAATTAGATAATCTGAAATAAATGGACTATCTGCAATAAATGATTATTATCAACAAAGGGAGATAATTCTACTCTTTAAACTACAACATAAATGGTGATAAATCAGTACAAAGAGCAAAACTCAGTACAATAAGTTTATAAAAATCAAAGTAACTTAATAAATAATGAATAAACCTAAAATCTAGTCAAATAAATTCAATTGACCTGATTAACTAGACTGAAATAAATATAAAATGTGGATTAGCAAACTTCTGAAAAGAAAGTGAAGAAAAAATGAAAGTTAAATTTACCTACAATAAATTACCAATAATATTAAACCAATATCTAGCACAAATGAAAGAAAAATTAATATACCTATAATATAACAGAAATCAAATTTAATGTATCTGCAATGTAGAATAAAATTATTTAATACACCTAGAAATGCAATATAAATCTGAAAATGAGTTAATAAATGTACCTACAATGCAAAACAAGAAATCTGAAAATAGAAATAAATAATTTAAATTATTGAAAACCTACAAGAAGAAAAAAAAATGTTAATAAATGTTACAATGTTAAGTTCAATCACAATAACTTACCTGCTGGATACAGTACCTAAACTTGGATATGAGCTGCAAATCTTTTACGTTCACAGACTCATGTCAAAAAGGAGTGAAAATATATATCTATTAGTATTATTATGTACAACTATGTATATATATATATAAATACAAAATATACAGCAAAGACAAAAATGAGCACTAGATTACCAAGTATTTACAGCACCACAACAACCAACCACTCCTAACTAGAAATTCACCTAACTCCAATTATTTACCCTTACTCCAACTGAAATGCCTTACCAAGAGAATAAGTGAAAGTCAACTCAGATGTAAGTGCCTAAATTGGGTAAGGTGTCAAGGTAATAGGGTAAGGAATGTTAGTATGATTAGGATGACCAAGTATTACAGGATATTCTGTCTCACTAATCACTACTATACAGTTACTCTTAACTCCCGATTTTATATCAAAAGTTTATGCTAGTAAAGTTTACTAAGTTTAACCGAATGTTAATTTTTTCAATTCAAAATTGAATTATTCTCAGGACATGTACCATTCAACAATCAGGTACTACACACAAGGTACACATTCACAATATCAAAACACAATGTAACAACACATACATAAATATACAATGACAGAGTACAGTACATAAATACACAATGACAAAGTACAGTACCTAACTACATGTATATTCACAATATCAAAACCCAATGTGACAAAACATACACAATGTGAAACAAAATACACAATGACAGACACAAAGAACAGTAAACATATGTTGATTAAACTCAATGTTCAGTTACTTTTACAGTAGCGGGTGGGTATGTGGGTCTAGGGGTAACTGGGTATGGTGTACACAAACTAATAAAGTATATATGATACTATTTACCAGTTACTATCATTCTATCACTACATCAAACTAAACAGTAAAGTAACTATAATAATATTTACTAGTTACTATCAATCAATCATCAAATCATGTGTATGTGTACGCTCTGTATCAAATCAGTTTAAGTCTAACTGGACTCACATGTGTAACTAAATAACAAAATTAATTGTATACTCTTAGTGTCTGTGTGTATGAAAAAATGTGAAATATTTTACATGTAGCAATTACAACTACAGTGCTGTGTCAAAATGAAAATTCAAAATCAAGGATGTAAACAGGAAGTGTAAAAATGTAAACACTAGGTTGACCTTGACCTTTGGGGGGTAGGGGTAGGGGTCGGGTCTACCTGATTACAATCAAAGTTCAGTTACATACACCAAATGTCTTTACAATACAAGACTATCTCATGTACAAAATAACACTAAGTTTCATGTACAATCAAAGGTGAGTATGTAGATATCAAGTGTCGATAGTATCAATGTAAGACTTCAATCAATTCTCAGTCAATGTATGATCTTACATGTATGAAAAATTGGACAATATTTTTAAGCAAGTTTCTATCGATTTTCACATAAAGTTTACATAAACATGACAAACTACAAACACAGTAGACAATATGTCACATATACATAACAATAAACAAACACATTTATAATAGCTACCATTTAAATTAGGACAATCTTCTTTGAAGTCCGACAAACAATTTCACACATCCGACGTCCTAATTGTTGACACTTCTGTTTACTTCCGGAAGTATAGGTGATTTCGTTGCCATAAATAGTCTAATATCTGTGACGTATACAGGTACTGGGATTCCCCACAGGTAAACTGCGCAATGAAATGTCCACATAGATGAGTCCCTACGTGGGCGCCAAAATGTAATAGGGTTTCCGGCTAACAGAAACACAAGACGATCTAAGGGTCTAAGGTTCTTTAATCATCATTTTATTGT
>JAOXYI010073358.1:0-12464 GCA_028566495.1 Lithophaga antillarum | reverse complement strand
ATATATTTTAATACTTCTGTAAAAAACGTATAAACATCAAAACACATTCAATACCTTCCAATTAAATTATAAAAGAATAGCATTCATTTATAATGATTTCACTGAAATGTAGTAACTTGATTTATGAAAAACAATGATTCTGGCAAAAATGACTGAAAATTAGCCAAATTAGCAAATTTAGGTTTTGGTCCAGATTTTTTTCAGTTTATTGTAGAGAGGTATTTTCAAATCTGAATGCAATAACATCTGGAACTTTTTAATGATCTGGACTCCATAAACCAAAATGCTTAAAAATTATCCACAGGTGAATTTAACATTGATTTTTCACAATGAGATATACATGAGAAAATGTAGATTGTCTTAAATATCTTGAACAGGAGTGCAGAAACGTTGGATGTCTTCAGACATCCAAGGGAAACACTAGAGTGTCATGGAATAGAATTTCCCACATAATACAAGTTCCAAACGGAATAAAAGTTATAAAATTTTTCTTCCTTAGGAAATCTTATGATATTTGTACCACATGATAACATATTTGTTCCTCAGGGAAGAAATAGTATGACTGTGTTTATAATAAATTTTCCGAAGGAACAAATGTTATTCGGAACAAATATGTGTTGACACTGTCCTCCTACTTTCAGTGGTATTAAACTATCTGTATTTACTTACAGTTATAATAACATCTGACTGCTCAGTTGGTGATGCAGTTCCTGCTATATCATAATAAACATTGTATCTCAAGTTGCCTCCATAACTGGTCAGCTGTAATATAAGAATGTTAAAATAAACACTGAGATCACTGGATAAAAAAATCTTAATTGATACTTTTAACCATTAATACCCACCCGTCATAAAAATCTAAAGAAATTCATGATCTATATGCTATATTGTAGGTCTACAGACTGGTTGAACTGTTTGCTTGAATGAGGGTTGTAATGCCACTTTTGTTCAATTTTTCAGCATTATTGTGGTAATCACTTGGTGAAGAAAGTTAGAATGGCTAGAGAAAAATCACATGATTTTGGTTAGTAACTGTTGTTTTTTCTTCTTCATTTAAGGCTAAGGTCAAGCACACCTTACCAGGATTGAAATCACTGTTGTGATGAGAAATACAATTAATCCATGTATCTGCATGTGTCAAATATCTTGGACTATATATACTTCACCACTAAAGAAACTTGAACTTATCAGAAACCTGTTGAATTTATGGATACAATACACCAATGCAGCAAAATCCCCATAATCCCAATGCTTCCGTAAGATTTTTTTGTTGTTTCTCATCCAAGAATAAACTTACTGACAAATCAACACAAAACGAAGCATGAATATCAATTAAGACACCTTCAGATGTGTAAAAATTCATTGTGATTTTGTTAAGGACAAAATCACTGTACAAATAATGCTTGTCTCATTACCCTTTCACTTAGAAATTCTCTTGGTAGACTCCAATAGTAATACATATTTTGGGGAAGTCTGTTGAAACTGGACACCTGTGCACCTCTACGTGTTGGTAGCTGCTGAACATAAAACTGTTCTACTGGCCTAGAAGCATTTCTGTCAATCAAGGTCATCTCCCCAAGCAGATTTATCTAAAAACCAAAAAAAAGTCAACATCACAATAGAAGTTCAATTCTAAAATACTTCATAATGAATCTTAATTTTCACTAGAATTTGTAATGAAACTGTTTATAAAAGACCTATACTGTTGTGAAACTGTAATAACTTACAGCAGTATACATTTTTTTAATATATTATTTATAGTAGTATAAGTTTTCTTAATACAAAGTGTATATACAGTTACTGTATTTCTGATGATATGGACAGCTATACATTTAAAACCTGAATGTTGTATGTAAAAAATGTAAAACTGTGACTTTCCTAACTGCAGGACGACATCGTATTACAATTTAAAATGTCAATTTTAGCACAATATCAATATCAATCTGAAATTTTTTTTTCCAGAAATGAATGTGTTGCTTAGGCAACAAAGTATTATGATGGACAGATCTGTACCCCTCACTTCTTCATAGCATGGGTACAAATAGTTCCTTGAGTATCTAGCAAATATTGATAGATCTACAGAAATTTTCTTTTTTTCACCTGTGAAATCTGTAAATTACTGCTGTAACATTCATCTGAATGTCCAAAACAGAAACAGCGAACACAATCTGTTGAAATGGATGCTTCTACATTGAAATATGGCAGCTGACAAAGTCCTGGTGGATATCCTGCCAAAAATATACCTCATGATTTTAATATATGTCACACTTCAAAAGCTGCAAGCAAATATCAGCTGTGAAAAATATTGTAATGCTTAACAGTAAGATCTCTTCAATAGAGAACTATCCATTTATATTTTTTTGTAAATATTCATTCAGTATTGTGGTACAATTTCAGACAAGAAAAGTGTATTACTGTAAGTAGATTTAAATGTCTCAGTAACTTCTCTTTGAGTTTGGCTTTTATACATTATGACTGTTTACCATTAGTGATTTTGCATTAAGGTAATAAAATTTGTCTTTTAAGGTCTGGTGTCCACTTTGGAGCCAAAGAAGTGTTTTCCTGCTCATATGTAAGCATATCATATAAATTTCCTATACATTTTTACTTCTGACATTTCCCTTCTATACAATATGATCCTTTAACATCTGTAATGTACAAATAGTTTAATTTTCGTTTCAGGTCCTAATTTAAGTAATCGGAAGGGTTTAGTAATGGTACAGTTCTTTAAAATTTGTTTCAACAATGATTATTCATATGTAGTTGTGCAGCCTTACAAGTTTCTTCTGAGGTACCATGCCTTATCAGGTACATGAGATTCTGTTTTCAGGTAAAGATGGATGACTGAGTGTTGAGTGCAAGGATGGATCATGTCTCTTAATCACACGTGTATGTGTGTATGGGAACATGTATATGTGTAAAGGGCTTTTTTTCGGTGGGAAAGAGAGGGAAAATTTCACATCACTACATACAATTACCACTTTCATTATCTGTAAGTAAATGTACAATGTCCGTATTATCTTATAATCTTAAAAAATAATGGATGGTGTCACAAAAAGGGTATGAAATATTCTCCATCACTTTCATTATGTTCCTGGTGGTATTAAAAGATGTAAAGTCTTGTCTAATATCAAGAAAATATAATTAGATTAATTTAAATGTTTTCTTCGAGGTACTATGGCCACTTAGTAATAACTGTACATATACTGATTACTAACAGAAAATGTACAAACACGGGCTTTAACACACAAATTTCAGATTGAGTCTGACAAAATTTATACTTAGAAATCGTCTTAGGGAGTTATATCAGCTGGCCCCTTTAGACATACAATCTTTTAATAACATTCATTTCTTACAGAATTTTGTGATATTTAGATAATTTTGAGGATGTAACAGCACTGGCAGGTTTTTGCTGTATCATCATCTTCATGGAGATAAATTCAAATACTTTCTAACTTACTTCTCACAATGATAATAGCATCAGGTGTAGCAAATATAGAGCCTTTTGTGTTGATGGCTTCACATGTGTAGGCCCCTGAATCTTCAATACGTGCTCCAGTGATGGTCAGGTTTCCTCGTCCATCTACACTAGTAACATACACACGGTCACCAGTGGGAATATTACCCCAGTTCAACCTCCAAACAATCAGAGGAGTGGGTGTACCAACTGCTTCACAGATGATCGTGAAGGTACCTCCTAGTTCTACATCTATCTTGGCCACTGGTGGCAAATTAATGGATGGTGGTGCTGGTAAAAGAGACAGCATATTGTGTAACTAGTGGACAGTATTTAAGGAAACACTTGGTGTTTGTTATAATTATATGTGTTGTCTAGGACATGGTCATCAATACTTCATCCATACTGTGGCAATATAATATAAGTACAAAAAACATCACTGGAAATTGTAATGACAGCATTAGTTTCTTTCATCTACATGCTAGGGGACTTCATGGACTTGCTATAAAGTACAAGTTTTTGCTGCCTGTTCAATGGAAGCCTTATGTTAAATTCAAGATGAAAGTAGCAAACAAAGTGTATATTAAATTAAATATTAAATATTAATTGACAGAAATCCTCAAATGTCACCATTTAGATAGGAATAACTCTGAAATGTCCCACACACTGCCAAACTAAACTTGGTTTGGCTTTCATCACAAGCAACTGTGACATGAATTCTGAAGAAGATCTGTAGGACTGAACAACAATTAAATAGAAATGAAGGTGACTGATGACAAATTTCTAAGACTAATAGAATTTCAAAATAAAAACTTTTACAAGTAGACAAAATCAATGGACTAAAATGTATTGAAAGTGTTATTTATTACTATACTTGGGAAACTTACAACAGCCGATTTCATCTGAGCGATCTTGACAATCTATTTCTCCATCACACTGGTAAGAGCCTGGTACACACTGGTCCCCAGACATACACCGGAATTCTATAGAATCACATGGGTCACCTGGTTTTCTTGAAGCTGAAAGGTACAAATATATTTTTTTATCTAAATTATATGAAATATACATAAAAACCTGTAACATATCAGTTCGTATCTACTGTATATGTTGATTCCCATACACCTCAACAAACCCTCAGACAGGTCAATATGATCTTTTAATCCTGACTGTTAAGCAATTAAAGCATTAATTTTTACCAGTGTCCAATGTGCATGTCTGTCCTGGACTTGGTTTCTGTTCGTTCAATAAGTTTAGTTCTCTATTATCAAATCTTGTGAACTTTTTACATGGTGTTACAAATGACAAAATACAGGTTGAGATCAACAAGGCCACTGCAAAGCGAAGCATTCCCTCGCCTGCAAAAACTTCGAAGTCCCAAAGTGACCTTGCCCTTTGACCTATGACTTCAAAAATCGATAGGCTTCTAAACATTCCTATGTACTAACTGTATACCAAGTTCGGGTAAGATCCCTCAAAAGATGTTTAGTCTAGAGTGTCCACAAAAATGTTATGGATGGACAGTCCCTTCACTATATCACCATCGCAACTTCGTTGGCGAGGGGATAATAATTATTCGTCATGATAACACCTCTAACATTAGTGATGCCTTACTTAAGAGTAATATTATAGTAACCTTTTCTCATTTGTGACTGTTTGCTGTTGTTTTTTGTTTTGTATTGTACTGTACTGTATCTTTGAGTTTGTTTTTTGTTTGATAATAAATTAGATGATCACTAGTTCTTCCTGTTTCAGTAATTATTACTTCTGTTCGCAAGGTTGTGTTTACAATTTGGAATGGATTTAAAGAAATATAAAGTTTTTTGTGAAAAAAAAAGTCACTTTTATGGGAACATATCCCCCATTTTTCAAGGTCAAATATAAATTATCAGGCTCAAAAACTATTATGTTACCTGACACAGATAATACAGCTAATCTAGTTACAATACTTACGACAATTCTCTTCATCTGAATTATCTCCACAATCATTATCTCCGTCACAGCGCCAGATCTTCATGGCACACCTATTATTGGCACAACGGAACTCATTAGGCTCACAAATACCTGAGGGTGCTGTAAAACCAAACAAAAACTAAATATTGACAAAAACACCTTCAGAGGCCGATAATGATCAAACAGATCTATATTAACTGATTTTTTTTGCCAGATGGGAATATCAAAATTTTACTTGAATCTGTCAAGCAGAATTCAACTAATGGTTTAGAATCAAAAACAAAGCATGACCTTAACAAAAGAGCAACATCAAATAGAATGTATTTGACATTTGCAAGCAAAATGTGTTAAAGTTTCATCTAACAGACATTTAGTTTCAAATAGATAAGATATTTTGGAAATGTTATATCAACAGGCTCCAGATCTCTCTAATCTGACCTGTGACCTACTGACCTCCTGACCCCTTTCAAATACAACAACTTGCAACCTCTAAAATTTCAAAAGATAACACGACTAATACTGGATCTGGACCTGCATCGCTACATTTCAAACTATCAGCAAACAGGAATTAGCTGCACGGGACATCTGAAAATTGCTTACACAGGTCAACTCAACATTATCAAGCTCCAGATCAAATATAAAACCAATCCCTGCTATGGACGCCAAGAAAACTGACAAAAATTTCAACCCAAAGTGTTTTGGACAGAAGGACTGATGTAATGACAGACGGACAGAGTTGAGTGATTACTAGACCTGCGCTCAACACTGGCGATGCAGGTAAAAATAGCTCACAGTTTTCCTTAAAAGTGACCTTGCAACCTGAGGCAGTTTTCACAAGTAACCTTGAGATCTAAAGTTTACTCATCTGGAGCCCTAATCAATCATCCATTTGATATTATTATGATTCTGTTTTCTAATTATGTTCCAAATTGGAAAACAAAATAGTATAAAATTGTTTGCAAGATATTGACTTCTATTTATCTATCAAATAATACCCCATTATTTTCAGTGATAAAAAAAAATCATCCATGGTACGTTTGGGATTTATTTCTTCATGAAAAAACAGTTTATCAAATGTTTGCCAATAGTCTTATAACAATTTCATGAATGTTACTTAGTAACGAGGTATCTATAAAACATCTATAATAATCATTATAAAATTTGTCACTTCAAGACATCAAGTACTTAATTCTAAATGTTTGTGAATCACAGGTCCACAGCGATTGTTTTTCTGAAGAAGCTTACATGCTAATGATCCCTTGAAAAGTAATTTTCAAGAAAGATCTAATTTCAATGAAAAATTATAGTTGAATTATAAACAGACATTGGGACTAACTTGAATGAAAGTGTTTTGAAATTGAACTTCCAAATGATGTTAATTTATGGCAGACTTAAATACTGGAAACTTTTAGCTGATGAATATTAGGACTTTTCAAGTAACAAGTTTATCTAAATCTTGAACAATAGTTCCAGTGAAATTTAAACAAGTCTTTCAGATGTATGTCTCAAGTTTTAAATAACAAACCTGTACAAATTTCATCACTGCCATCTTCACAATCTTTGTCACCATCACAACGATAGTCTGCTGGGATACACTGTCCATTCTGACATACAGCCTGTCCTGGTCCACAGGGACCAATAGGAGGCGGAGTTGTTGGTACAGTTACTGAAAATTAATAAAAACATTCATCTGATAATGTTTTTAGATTTACCCTGATTTGCTATACCGGAGTCAATCAAACCAATTACAACCAATTTGTACAAACCATTACTAAACAACAACAACCAAAAAAAATTTTCTAAGAAAAGTCTCTTCCACTGATCTTAGGAATAAGAAGTATTTTTGATTTGACTACAGTAAGGTTTTGAAATATTAAAGACACTGGGAGGAATATAAACAAAGAACTACTACCTGATACAATTTACACACAGGGAAAATAATACACAAGATGTTAAGGCATTCTAATGTTCCACATCACAACTTTACCACTGCATGTATATTTTTACATTTTGTCAGTGAATTCAACATTCACTTAACGGACAATTGAGAAAATTAAATGGAAGGGATTATTTTGAAATATTTACAATTTATAAATTTTAATAAAAATACTGCTTCATGCTGTTTGTGAAGTATTTCAGATATCCACCAATTTTTACCTACATTGCCTTCTACCCACTCTCATATACCACAAAAAGCCTTGTATAATCCACACATTTTTCTCTAGAGATGATGTTTCAAGTTTCATGCAATACAATACAATAGCAGTGGGATTGTCTGTCAAGTCTAGCAAATCCTGTGAAACCCAATAAATCTCCATCCAGCATTTTGGAATCGTATGTTGGTCATGTGATCAGATTGGACCAAACTTTATTGAAAAAAGATCTTTTTTAATATGAAAATGACATGAAAATCACTTTTTATACAATTAAATATAGTTTTAATGTTATTTGTATTTCTGTTTCCATTTGATCGAAACGGAATCAATGCCTATGTGATCGTGAAGTTTACCAAAAAGCCTTAATGTAGGAATTTTAATCATGGAGAAAGTAGATTCTCAACTCTTTGTTGAAAAGCTTTAAGGAGTATAAGATATCACAACTACCGAATTGTTCTGTAAATAGTATAATTTCAAATTTTGTGTTTAAAGTCTGAAAAATATCTGGATAGTAATGTTTTACTGAACTCAATCCGATTATTTATTTTCTGTTCTGAAACTTCCTGTTGCCAAATTTTTATGAGTCAAAACATTGAAAAATATGATTTTTGATTAAGTGGAGTCACAGAAACAATCTCAAGCATTTAGAAATATAAAATAGGTTTGAATTACCTTTGTATTAACAAGAAAAGTGTTAGAAGAAAAGTTGTACTGGAGCAATTTTGTTTAATCTTTCTATGGACAAAACGTGACAAAATCTTTTTTTTTAATGATTTTCTGGCCACCAGAAAGGGGTGTGGATAATACACAAATGCAGATTATACAAGGCCTTTTATGGTGATCAGTTCTCAAAAGGACTTACAATTCACATTATATTTCATACGAAAATACTGAACTTATTTACTTACTGGATCTGACTATCAGTCTAGCAGATTCTGTGCAGGTTCTGTCCATACTTACTGGATCTGACTATCAGTCTAGCAGATTCTGTGCAGGTTCTGTCAATACTTACTGGTTCTGACTATCAGACTAGCAGATTCTGTGTAGGTTCCGTCCATACTTACCGGATCTGACTATCAGTCTAGCAGATTCTGTGTAGGTTCCGTCCATACTTACCGGATCTGACTATCAGTCTAGCAGATTCTGTGTAGGTTCTGTCCATACTTACTGGATCTGACTATCAGTCTAGCAGATTCTGTTTAGGTTCTGTCCATACTTACTGGATCTGACTATCAGTCCAGCAGATTCTGTGTATCTGATCCCTATACTTACTGGATCTGACTATCAGTCTAGCAGATTCTGTATATCTGATTCCTATACTTACTGGATCGGACTATCAGTCTAGCAGATTCTGTGTAGGTTCTGTCATTATATATAGCAGAACATATATAATCTCCACTATCTGTTATGTCAATCTCTGGGATGGTAAGGCGACCTCTTTCAACAGAAGCTTTTGGCTGGAGATCCTATAAAAAAGAAAATGAAAATACAGCATTATATCTTTGGTCGAACTGCTTAATTTTCTTAACAGATATCATAATACAACAGTGACTTCTTTCCACAACGAAATGTCTTTCCAGTTGTCATATTTTCACTAGTGTAATTGTTGATACCAGAAACCAAGCAAGCCTGAGAAAGTTTTTGTTTATAATACATTTTCCAAAACATCAACTTCATGCTCACACTATGATCTGTCAGTAACATTCTACGACTTACCTAAATAAATCTCTCTGAAGATTCAGCTACTTCAGGACATGAATAAAACCAACCAAGGTTCACAAGAAACAGACAACTCACGAAATTGGGTAAAAAAATCCATAGGATCTCCCTTTCCTAAATAGGAACATATAAACAAAATTTCATGTGGATTCATGAAAAAAATGTCTATAAATGAAGTTACATCATTGTGTAAGTTCTAATAAATGAGTGTCAACCTAAACACAAAACTTGACTAAAGTCAATCAATAATAGAATGTATGTCAAATAGACCTGAAGCTATTTAAAGGTTTAGCACTATCCAAGATGTATCCATACACAAAGCTTCATTCTTGTACAAGTTCTACTAATGCAGAACTAGACCTATGAAAGGACAGACGAATGAAAGAATGAATAGGTGGACAAAGTGGTAAAAGACTATATTCTTCACACCAACTTCATTGAGGCAAGGGGATAACGTTATGTTTTAAGAAAATTTGATAGTAATGAAGTATTAACTCCTACATATATTTACAAGACCACTAAGGTACCAATCACATACACTTGTATGCACCCTACATTAACATGTTTAACATAGGAAATGAATCCTGTACTTTTGATTAGCAAGCTTGCAGAAAATATATATCTGCATTAATGTAGGAACTTTAAATAAGGCAGTACTTCCATCACATTCATTCGATATTGACCATTATCTACATACCCTATTTCCATTTCTGTACCATTCAATAACAGTATCCGAGGCTGTCATAGAACAATCGAAGATGGCCTGGGATCCCACTCTCAAGGTCAGTTCTTTAGGACTGATAGTTATTGTTACTGGAGTGGCTACAAAAAATATCATGTTAAATTATTTAAGGATAAAATAAATTTCTTCTTTTTTGATCCTCAACAAGTTACAACAATTTTCACTGTCACACTACCAAACTAGCTTTAGAAGCTATAATCTATCCACATTATGCCCTTTTTGCTGTATGGCCATAGAAAGGTTATATTAATGACCTAATGCAAGTCCAACTCGTAAGAGCTGTATATGTTAAAAGTCCTTATTTAAGAAAAAACCTGAATAAAATATACAGCAATCATTCACTTAAAATAAAATTTCCAAACCTACTTCTGAAAGAATTGGATCTTGGTAAGGTCAAGGCGTCATAAGAATACTTTTTTTATGACACAGCACTTAATTTGAAAAGATGCTGGAGTCCAACCTTTTTGACAGATTTCTGAAATGGTATGCCTCTTGAAATATTTCAACAATGGGAGATTCAACTGTCCTTTACACATAATGGAAAGTAACCTAGCAAAATTTTGTAAAAGATTCACTCAGTTGTGTCTGGTGAGAAGTGGCGACAGTAGATTTTAGAATGGAGATAAGTTCAAGGTGTTAACATTTAAAGCTCCACAAAATTAGTTCCTTGTATACTCACGACAATTCTGCTCATCAGACCCGTCACGGCAGTCTACTCTTCTGTCACATCTACGGCCAGCGGGGATACAATCACCACTTCTACAGGTAAATTCATCTGGACGGCATCCTTGAATAGAATTATCAAATTACTAGTAATACTAATTGACAAATAATGGAATCTGATTCACAAATTCAGATTTTGAACATGCTGCATATGTATAAGATAAATTTGCTTTAAAATTCATAGTTGGAATATCTCACATGCTGTCAGTATTTACTATACAAGATAAAATTAATTGAACACATTCAGAATTTTTGTTTTCTAAATTATAACTTACTGAATTCAAATGTAAACCAAAAGTAATTTAACCATTCATTTTTATATAATATCAACTTTTGCCACAGTTTTTCAGAGCATATATGTTTTCTTTGATTTTACAAGAGAAATATTCTTTGGCTTTCTTAATGTCTCTTTGTACTTTATTTCTTCTTTTACACTTGTCACTGTAATAGTGCTTACTTACTTTTTGATTTTTATATAATGCAAATAGGTTGCCACTGTATCTAAGACTCTAAAATTTCTGAAGTTATCCATGGTTCATTTTATTTTAGTCTGAGATCTTTATGCAGAGCAACAGTATCAAGAGTAAAATGAAAAATAGACAAATTTTTCCCAAGCATCATTTACATTTCTACAAAGATATAGTTCACTCCACTTTACTGTTCTTAATTTTTCTATAAATTCTTCGTTATATTTTTTCACTGATCTCATTTTGATAATACATAGATTAGAATGGTTATCTTTTATGATCTTTCTAGTACTGGAGGTAATAAAATGATCACGCAGACCTACAGGGATAACTCCAGATTGGCTAATTGACTATTTCTATCCAATACAGGAAAATATTACTTAATCATCACTACCTTACTCAGATAGATTGGTTAATGTACTCTGAAGTGAATTTCTAATCATAATACAGTCCAACCTGGTTCACTCGAATTATGATAAGTCATTCATATGGGTCAAACTCTAAGTGAAATTGCACTCTGTTCCTATTAGCGAATTTTGGTGTGTATAATCCGCTATTTTTTACTTCTATAATGGATTTCAAAGAGGGGGGAGCAGATATATACATAAATATAGGGTCTGGGGAACTTTTTCCAGACTGTGTCTGATGGAGAAGACCATAATGTATGGAAGGAAGATCGCCTAAGTTTCGACTGGAAGTACAGAATTTTTCAACTGTTTTTGTATGTGTTTGCTTTTTAGATAAAATAAAAACTTGATAAAAACCTGCCTTGTACGTTTTTTTGTGTTTTCCAAGCCCAACCATTCCATGGACAAACAACAGTTGTTGGTTAAATTTCCAAATCAAAGAAATAAAAATTGGTTTATCCATGATAGAATACCTTCAGGATCCATCATCAATATATGCCAAGAGAACATATCTATATGTGTGAAGGCAAAATAGCAACATGAATGATATATTTTCAAGAGAAAAAACCTCATTTTGTCAAGTGAACCACCATTTTGTTTGTGCGTACAAATGATAGAACAGCCTAGCTATTATTTTTGCATCGAAATAAATATCTTTTTTGTCTATGTAAAGTGAATTTTTGGGGTTTAAAAATGTACATTGTTTCTTTTTTGTTTTGTGTGAAATGGATACTACCAACAACTAATACTGAATTGAATACGAAACTGTTTCCACAGGTAAGTGTCAATCATGGTATACAGGTGTGTCTGGAAACGTGATTTAATAGGTCAATGATATTGATT
>JAOXYI010073251.1:0-12464 GCA_028566495.1 Lithophaga antillarum | reverse complement strand
ACGGACGACAGACGACGGACGACGACGGACGCCAAGTGATGGCAACAGCTCACATGGTCCTTCGGACCAGGTGAGCTTATAAATAAAGGGCTACACTGAGCGCAGTATGATATGACCGCAGCATGTCGACTAGGGAAATTCGAACAAGTGTATATTAAAAGTCAGTGTGGACACAGTATTGTGTTTGCCACAATAATATGCTGGACCCATTTATTCCTGTGGCCCCTTTTTCATTTCAGGTTGGTCTATTATGCTTTACTGTATCATATTTGACTTCTGCTCTTCATTACCTTTGCACTGATATATTACATGCTTAGTTTTTCACAATTAAAAATTCTGTCCCCTTTTGGCACCTTTTTTTCATTTCGACTTGATCTAATAACCTTTACTTCATCATGACTAAATTCTACTCTTCATTACCTTTGCAGATATATTACAACCTTACTTTCTTGCAATTTTTAAATTTCTGCCTTTCTGTTCCCTATTTCTGAAACCCTAGTTCCCAAAACCCTTCAGGTTGGTATATTATCCTTCATTCATCATATTTGTCTTCCACTAATCAATACCTTTGCATGGATGTATTACAACCCTAGTTTTTTTGTAATTTTAAATTTTGGCCCCTTTTGGCCCTTTTTTCCATTTCAGTTGGTCTAATATCTTTTATTTTATCATTACTAAATTCTACCCTTCAGTACCTTTGCACAAATGTTTTACAACCTCACTTGTTTTTGCAATTTCAATTTTGGCACCTTTTTTCCTGAAACCATAGGGGCAACAACCTCAAAAATCAATCCCAACCTTTATACCAAGAATCAGTGAGTCAAAATATGAAATTAATCAGTTTCCTAGAACAAAAGTTATCATGCGGAAACCAACCTGTCTACAGACGGAAGATGACAACGACAGCATCATACCACAAATTTTGTGGTTGTATAAAAAGTTACAAATTTTGAAAATTGCCCCATTAGACCCCTTCAGAAACTGTAAAAGTTACAAAAAAAAACTGTTGTCATATTCCAGAACAATATCTTTTTATTAGAAATTGAATGAAAAAAAACTTCATCAACATCAGATGAAAAATGAGGGTTCCACATAAAAAATATCCATTTTCATCCCTTTTTGGTCCCCAATTCTAGAACCATACATGCCAGAATCACCATTATCTACCCCAGCTCTGAATTTGTACCATGAATCATTGTGTTGAAATTTCAAAAGGATCGACTTATTACAACTAAAGTTATTGCACAGAACACCAAACTGTCTACTGATGACGATGCTGCCGTCAACAGATCCATAACATAAGTTAATTTTGTTGTTGTATGAAAATTTAAAATTCAACTAACAACACTGCATAAATATCAAACTTGATAGGACAGAGCTGGAAAAAAAGTTATTTCAAAGAAAAACACACCATACCTGTTCATATAGGGAATCACTGCACATTCTTACAGCAAATGTGCCCTAATCTTATAATACTTTCTGCCAGTGCAGCCTATTTGACAATGAAATGAAGAGCTGTGAAATATCTTGAAGTCAAAAACAAAATATATGTCTCACCTGAAATTTAGCCCAACTGAAATGAAACTATGCTGTGGACTGTGAAACTGAGGTCAAGGTGAAGTGAAATGTGACAAGCTCACATGTATATCCTGTAATGAATGTGTGAACCAAATATGGTTGCTCTAAGAAGAATGGTTACTGAGAAATAGAACTAATCACATAAACTTGACATAAATATATTAAAGTTAGTGGACTGTGATAACAAGATCAATGTTCACTGACATGCACATCCTCAAATTCTGGTGCTCTTTAATGTGTAGTTACATGTACTGAGAAACAGAGCTAAGCTTATTATTAAAACTTGACATAAATACAACAAAGTCAGTGGACAGTGAAAATGTGTCAAGCTGACACGTATACCCCCTGAAGAGAGTGTGGACAAAATATGCCTATGATGTATGGTTACTGAGAAATGTCGCTTATCATGAAAACTTGATGTAAATTTAACAAAGTTATATTAGTAGAACCATGTAGCCAGTGCAATGTGACATATGTACACCCTTGATGAAAGTGTAAACCAAGTGAGGTTGCTCTATGATGTGTAATTACTGAGAAATGGAGCTATTCATGAATTTAACAAAGTTAGTGCCGTAGTGGACCATGAAAATAAGATCAAAGTCAATTGACATGTGTCAAGATGACATGTACTTGTGAACCAAATGTGGTTGCTCTGTGATGTGTGGTTACTGAGAAATAGTTAATCACAAAAACCTGATGCAAAGACAAAGTTAAGGCTGTTGCCATCAAATGCGTACCTATATGTCTCGCCTTCCTCAACTCGTGGTGAGGAATTTTTTGAATTTTTTTTTTTGTGTGTTAATTTTCATAAGCATAGCAACAGGCATTGCCCTCATTTGGGTAACAGGGATTGAAATGCAAATGCTTTTCAGGAATTTGGGCATGGTGCACCGGCCAACCTCAAAAAATTCTTTGTTTGCTATTTCATGACTCAGGTAATTTATTAGTGAGTAGGTAGGTAGGTAAACTATTTTATTTTGTTCTTCAAAATCTTAAAAGAATCCTTGGTACTTTCTACAATTATGTATGATAATTGCAAATTGGGTTTTCAATTGGGAAAAGGAAAGAACTACATTTATATTTTTTTATTAATTTTTTAAATTTTATTTTAAATTATGTTCATTTATTTATTTATCTTTAAATGAATTTGCTGTTATCGTACATAATTGTAGAAAGTACATGTATCGAGGATTCCGAGAGACATTCCGACGTTAAGGTCATCTATTTTCGTTTACAAACCTGAGTATTTTTCCTATTTTTGGTTCGCAGTAAATAAAGCATTGATTTGATGTGTACTGGGGGTTACCTGGAGGAAAACTGCACACACTTTACTAGAAAAAGGATTATTGAAAAGATTTCAACAGGTTTTCAGGTAAGATTAAGAAAGATTATGACAGAAAACAGAGTTGAAGCGACAGGGTATTCTGGGCTTTGTCCTCCCTCAAGTTTTTTTTCTGAGGTGGCACACTGAGAGTAAACTTTAATAATTACAGATGTGGAGAAAGTCCCCTGTGCATGGTGTGAAGAACCTGTATTGAGTTCAGGAATATGAATCACAAGAAAAATGGATTTGGGACTGTAATCCTTCCTGTCCAATTCTGAAAATAATAAATCAGCAAGCTAAATGTATTTAGATTTACCCTCTATTTAATGTAAGTGTTGCCCTTTATGTATAGCTATTTCTTAACCAATGTAACAATTTTGCACTTCAACAGAGATTTTCAAATTGCTAAACAGGCCTGCCAACATTTGAAAATTTCCATGGGGGATTTTTAGCGTCGTCGACATTTTCTTGCATGTCATCAATACTCTAAAGGTCTAAACCTCTCATTCCCAACTCTTTTTCCTTCTAAATAATAGATCTCTCAAATAAAGTTTTATTCATTTTCATGTTTGTGCTTATATTGGATTGTCAAATAATTACATTATTAAATATAGACGTGCATAAATTAAACAATAACTGAAAAAAGGCTTCTGTTTTAAATACTTGTTATATGTAAATTATACATTTGTTTGTAAGTAATTCACAACTTGACCTAGTATCAGATCAAAGACTGAAATTACATCACCTCTGTTTTCAGTATTATACATTTTGATGAACTAATCTCTTGCAAAGGGTACTATATCAAACTAGAATTTACAATTATTAGACAGTTTTACTGTCTTATACGATAGTGCAGAATGAAAGCCATGAATTTCTTCAATCCAGTAAGTGCAAATCAGAGGCGACTGTCACAATTATCGGGATATAATTGCACGAAAATAATCCGATATAAAGAGTGTAACAATTTATGTTTTGCATGTTCTATGCTACCATAATATTCACCTTAAAAAAGTAATGTTTGTATCGTTGATAGCATTCAAAAATTATAAAAGTATGAAGGGCGATTGTTCTTTTCCGAAGTAAAATTTTCATTTGGTTTACAGTTGCTATGTGACGACACTGAGCGTAGGTAGAAGACCTACTTTCAGTTATTTGTAATAAAAGGTTACTGCCAAGATAATTTTTGTTGAAATCCGTAGTGCTGTATATTTATTGTGATTCAGTATTAATTAATTTTAACACATCGAAAATCCGTTTGACAGTAACAAAGGGAATATACCTAACAAAGGACTAACCCATATTAACACTTGCCAGAAAATAGTCCCAGATTCGGCCTCAAAATAAGCTTGCAGCCCGTGCTAGTTTAGAGGAATACCCGTAGGAACGTCTGACAAAAAATAATTCCAGATTCTAGCGAATAAAATAGTGAGATATATGTATATGGTTTATAAGAAAAACGATGAGTTTGAAACACTACTTTTATTTAGTTTTGTAGTACAGTCCTGGTTAAAAAAAAAAAAAAAATAAAAAAAAAAAAAATTACCATGTTGATGCGGGCCCGCAGTCGCGTATGAATATCGCTAATTTTGATAACCCATGCAGCCGTAGAGGAATACCCGTAGGAACGGTTGACAAAAAATAATCCCAGTTTTAAGCGTAACAAAAAAAATAGCGGTGTAGATGATTTAAACGAAAATGTATGCATTTGAAACACAAACCATTGAACATAACTCGGAATTTATATAGCGTTGTATACAAGCCTGGTTAGGAAAAAAAATGAACCGGGTTGATCGGGGCCGCCGTCGCGTATGAATTTATGAATAAGAAAGAATCTGAAGAAGAAGACGCCACCCACGCATTGTTTACAAAGACAAAAGAAAAACAAAAAACAAAGAGGTAAACACAGCCACGTAAAATAGATATATTTGTAATTGTGTGCCCACACCCTTGTTCCTTACTGCAAGTACCACAAATTTTACCATATTTTGTCAGTGCATAGGGAAAGTAAGTGTATTTCACTGATTTGTCGGACGCCATCTTTGAAGGGTACGATTGGAGTTGTTATTTAGTTATCAAGCGTGTCATTTCGGTACTTGGAAAAGTAACTCGACGGAATTGTCGCTCAAATTAGTGATGCACTGAAATACGCTTATATTTATTTCCCCGGATACTTTAATAGTAACACTCGCCCACGCATTTTTACGAGGCATGCCCACAGCAAACCTCGGTGATGTCACTGAAAATGTAAATCCTGTGACCACTTGAATACACCCTACTCACTTTATACTTTTGTACCGGAAGATCTGAGAATTCTTTGTGAATTTTCTAGATATTTTTCCTTCCCAGCACTCTCCTAAAAATTTTCGGGTATTTAAAACATATCCATACCAGTAATATACTGCATGGTTTACATTTTATTTGAAAATGTGTATTGAAATATATGGTTAAACTAATGCAGGTGTTGTATGGTACATGTGTTTCTGCATGTTAAGAAGTTATCTTGGAATTGAGTATTAAACTTAGAAATAATCTTAGAATTGAACTTGGAATGAAACAGAAACATGACTTGGAACAAAAGAAATTGTGAATATCATTCTTGGAATATATGATAATAAGATGCAAGTCTTGTATGGGTACATGTGTTCCTGCAGCTCTAGAAATTGTCTTGGAATTAAGTAATAAAACTTGAAAAGAATCATAGAATTGAACTAGAAATGAATGAAGCAAATAATGACTTGAAACAAAGAAATTGTCAGTATTATCCTTGATAGATCATTTGGTTTGTTAAGGTCAATAGGCTTTTAAGGGACCTACCGATTTTACACTTTAATTTTCATTCATCCTTTTTTTTGTATTGAGTATCAGTTTCCTTGAAAGATGGTTTTCATTCAGGGGGATATTCATCAAGGATCTGAGTGTTTCTCGGAGCATTCACGTGGTCGCCAGTGTGTGCCAAATTGTTTAGTATTTTTAACTTTATTGAAAATAAGACCCTTGGGAACTTGGTCAAATGAACATTTGAATTACATTTTGAAATGTGGAGATAAAATGTATGAAAAGATTAAGATGCAAGGAAATACGGTGTCAGAGTATCTGATGGTATCAGATCTTCCTAGATCATTTTCTCTTGATAGTGATTCCAAGACTTTCCTTCTTAATTATGTGAGAAACAAAAAATGTTACAGTGGAACCTTGAAAAAAGAAATGTATTTTGTAAATGATTTTATGATGTCTCTCGAATTTGCTTTAAATTTGGTATTTCATTCTACAGAATCTGATAAAAGCTGTATTATAATATTTTGTAGTTGTGCAATCTCTTTGTCAAAGAATGGTGAGAATTTTCTTGTTTTTGATCCACATAGTCGCTGTGAATCTGGGCTTTGTTCAGAAAATGGAAAGTGTCATGTTTCTACTTTTGAAAACTTGGTGCTCTTGTGCAGTTTTCTTCGAGATCTTGCATCTTCCCTTACAGCAACCCCACTGCATGAAATATCATATGACCTGCAATGTATAACACTAAAACAGGTTAATAAAAGGCCAAACAACACCTGCATTATAAACGTCTCAGTTGATTCTAGAGTAAAAATACTCAGTAGGAAAAAGAAGTGCAATCCATGTCAAAAACGAAAATCTAGTACAACAGAGGAAACACCAAGTAAAAAGAGGAAAATACATACAGAGGATACAACTGATTGTCATGAAATAGAGTGTTTCAGATCTAGATATGGAGGGTTAACAAGTGTTATGTTAGCAGAGATAGCATCCAAGTTTCACGAGTCCGTCCGTGAAGGTCCATTGTATGTATGTACATCATGCAGTCAATTGTGGTTTAGAGAAAGTGTTCTTAGAGCTAGCTCAATAAAGTCTAGTCATACATTGATACAGAGGTGTACAACACATGTGAAATCTGTGAAAAATGTTGAATGGGTGTGTAGAACATGTAAAAAGCATCTTGAACAAAAAAAAATACCAGAGTGTTCTATAGGTAATGGAATGAAGTTTCCACAGATCCCTCATGAACTCCAAGGTTTGTCCCAGTTAGAAGAAAGGTTGATTTCTCCAAGAATTCCATTTATGGCTATTCGTGAACAACCAAGGGGTGGTCAGTTCTGTTTAAAAGGTAATGTTGTAAATGTACCTGCAGATGTTTCTAAAACGGTTAGGGTATTGCCACGAATGTTAAATGATAGTGAGACAATAAATGTAAAATTCAAGCGTAAACTGTCTTACCAACACTCGGTTGCTCATGAAATGGTAAGACCAAATGTAGTAGTAAATGCTGTTAAGCATCTGGTCCAAAAACCACTCTTCAAATCAGAAGGTATAATACTTGATGAAAATTGGTCAGTTCAGACTGCATCTAGTAGTCAAGAAAGTATTGATGAAGACAATGTTGACAGTGTAAGTTCTGATAATGATTCTGAACAAGATGAATGGAATGAAGATGGTTTGGAGAGTAGAAACACTGGTAACTTAGATACACTTCTGAGCCCTGTAGATTTTAGGGAATTCAGTAGAGTGCTGAATCTTGCACCTGGTGAAGGAAATGTCCCACTTGGTTTGTTTCAGGATATAAATAGTGAATTTCTTGCCTTCCCAACCATTTACTGTGGTGAGACACGCATGCCCAATGATTTGCGCTCTGTTCCTATTCATTACAGTACAATTGTCAAATGGGAACTTCGCAATATGGACAGAAGAGTGGCAATGTCAATTCCTAACATTTTTTTCAAACTGAAAAAACTGCAGATTAAGTACTTGCAAGATAAAGTCCAGATTGCTCTCCGAAAATGCAAATTGGGTGGCAAGAAAGTGACGGTTCATGATATTTTAGCACCAGGTGCTGTAGACAGTCTTGTAAGGCATAATGAGGGATATCAGGTATTGAGAAATTTAAGAGGATCTCCTGCATTTTGGGAATCTGCTAAGAAAGATTTGTTTGCTCTTATACGACAACTTGGTATACCGACCTTCTTCGTTTCTCTTTCTGCTGCTGAATCAAAGTGGGAAAATCTTCTACAGTGTCTTGGACGGTTAATTGACAAGACAGAATACTCTTCCACTCAAATTAAAAATATGAATTGGCAAAACAAGTGTCGTCTTATCAAAAGTGATCCAGTAACATGTGCAAGATACTTTGATTATAGAGTGCAAAAATTTCTCAATAACATACTGATGGGAAAGTCTGTCAAACCTCTTGGTGAAATTTCAGACTTTTTTTATCGTGTAGAATTCCAGCAACGTGGTTCACCACACATTCACATGGTTGTTTGGGTTAATGGTGCACCAGATATTTCACATGATAATGTAGAGAAAGTTGCAGATTTCATAGACAAACATATAGTTTGTGAAAATAATCCTGAAATGTCTGAATTGATCAATTATCAGACACACAGACATGCCAGGACATGTAGAAAAAAGGGAAAGGCTATATGTCGTTTCAATTTCCCATTACCACCAATGTCAAAAACAGTGATATTGTATCCATTGAATAAAGATGAACAAAATGAATCTGGGGGCCTTTGTAAAAGAAACTACAAAGAAATTGTAGAAAAGCTGGAAGATCTCAAATATGGTAGTGATATTAGTTTTGAGCAATTTTTAGAAGAACTAAATTTAAATGAATTTGACTATATACAAGCTATAAGGTCATCTTTACAAAGAGAAACTGTTTTTCTGAAAAGAAATGTTTCAGAAATTAGAATTAATTCTTACAATCCTGTTATGTTGAAATGCTGGGCAGCCAACATTGACGTACAGTTTGTTCTGAATGCATACTCTTGTGCAGCATATATTGTCTCCTACATTTCAAAAGGCCAGAGAGGTTTGTCAAATCTTATGTACAAAGCTTCAAAAGAAGCAAGAGAAAATTGTTTTGATCTAAAACAACAAATCAGACATGTGGGTAATAAGTTTCTGACACATGTAGAAATAGGGTCACAAGAGGCTGTTTACTTGGTGTTGCAGATGCCTTTAAGAAGGTCATCAAGACATGTTATGTTTGTAAATACAAGTCCACCAGAAGACAGACTGACTATCTTAAAATGTATCTCTGCTTTAGAGGACATGTCAGCAAATTCAACTAACATAGAAGCTGACAATGTGATTAAAAGGTATCAGAGACGTCCAAAAGCCTTAAAGAACTGGTGTTTGGCAGATTTTGCATCCTGGTTTGATGTATCCTATGCAAAAAGGACAAAAACAGCTAATAAAGTTAACACCTTGCCTGAGCTGCCAGAGGTTGAATATGAAGAAAACTTGGATGATGATCCACACAATGAAGAGGGTACGGAAGAATCGGACAGTTGCTTAGAATATTGCATGCCTGATGGAGGAATCTTAAAAAAAAGGAAGCGTCAGAAGATACTAAGATATGTAAGATTTAACAAAGCAATTGATCCTGAAAATCACTACCGTGAGTTGTTAATGTTGTTTCATCCATGGCAGAATGAAAGTCGAGACATTCCAGATTCATTTGAAGCTATCATGAAATTGTACAGAGAACACAAAGTAGATATTATTGCCAAGAGAAATTTGTATGAACAAAAGAGAAGCGTTCTTGACCTAGTTGAAAGTACATTGAGTGAAGAGAATACAGGAGATGAGAACCAAAATGCACATGAGTTTGTGCCTGAAAATGAGCATTTAAATGAACAAGACATTTTTGAAGGTCAGTCTGTAGCAGAGAAGTATGGGTGTTTTGATCCCGGAAAGTCAAGTTCTTATGATATTGGACTTGACATAGGTGTATCTCGAAAACAAATTTCAGATGAAGATTGCTACATGCATAAATTACCTGAAGCAGAGTATAGAAAGTTGGTTAGCTCATTAAATTCAGAGCAAAAAATCTTTTTTTATCATATCTTGCATTGGTTTAAGGTGAAATCTGAACCCCTTTATAACTTCCTATCAGGTGGAGCTGGTGTAGGCAAGTCTGTCGTAACTAGAGCTATATATCAAGCATTGATCAGATGTTTAAATACGTTCCCAGGAACAAATCCAGATGATGTTAAAGTTCTAATGACTGCCCCAACTGGTAAAGCAGCCCATAATGTACATGGCAACACTATTCATTCAACTTTTTGTATACCTGTAAGCACAGGGTTCACTTACAAACCATTAGATATGGAGCAATTGAATGTTTACAGAGTGAAATACAAAGCATTGAAGGTAATCTTAATAGATGAAATTTCAATGGTTGGTTGCAAGATGTTAAACTTCATAAATTGTAGATTGCAAGAAATCATGGGTTGTCAGCAAGTTTTTGGTGGGGTAAGTGTTATTGCAATTGGAGATTTCTATCAGTTGAAACCAGTTATGGACAACTGGATATTTTCACCTTTCGCAAATGAGTATGGGAGGGTAGCTGCAAATTTATGGCAAGACAATTTTAAGCTATATGAATTAACAAAAATTATGCGTCAGAAAGATGATTTGCATTTTGCAGAATTACTAAACAGATTGCGAGAGGGTTTGCATACAGATTCAGATATAGCTACCTTGCAGACAAGATTAGTTGTGTCAGGCAGTGATGAAATTAAAAATCATCCTCATTTATTCACAACAAGACGAGAAGTTCGAGATTTCAATGAATTAGTATACCAGAATTGTACAGCAGAAAGGAGAGCTGACATACCATGTATAGATACAGTTTCAGGGGACATTTCTGAAGGCTTGATGAGAAAAATAGCAGAAAAAATACCAAATGACTCTTCGAAAACTATGGGATTAGAAAAGGTTTTGAAACTAGCTGAAAATTTGCATGCAGAAATATGTCTGAATATAAATATTGAAGATGGCCTTACAAATGGAGCTCCTTGTATGATTAAATTTCTTGATTATCGTGTTGAGGGTTCAGAGAGATGTAGCATAGTGTGGGTTTTGTTTGAAGATCGTGAAATTGGGAAGGAGCAAAGACACCAGTACAAACACCTGTATTCTGTGAATACAGATTTATTGTGGACACCTATTTTTGAGGTTACTAGAAAATTTAGTTTCACTTACAATCAGGGTTATCAAATTATTCGTCGACAATTTCCTTTGCGCTTGTCCGCAGCTAAAACAATACACAAATCCCAAGGATCTACAGTAAACAACGTTGTTGTGGATTTTGGAAACAGGAAAAATAGTCACATGCATTATGTGGGATTGAGTAGAGTTCGGAGCTTGAACGGATTGCACATTTTGAATTTTAATGAAGAAAAAATTTCTGTGTGTCCATATGTTGTTTTGGAGATGGATCGGTTACAAAGTCACAGCTGTGTTAAAATTTGTCAACCAATCCTTACATTTTGTCCTGATAAAATGAATATTTCATTCCATAATGCAAGGTCTCTGCATTTACATTACAAAGAACTTCAAACAGAAAGCAATCTGTTGCAATGTGACATTATTGGAATTGCTGAAAGCCGTTTGAAAGCAACAGAAAGTGACAGTGATTATGAATTGCCAGGTTACAGTCTTTTCAGACATGATGCTGTTACTGTCAGTGAAAATCGACCGTACGGTGGATCTCTTATCTATTCCAAACACAATTTGAACAATCCAGTTAAATTTTCTTTCAGAGGTATTGAGGTGATGGCTGTAGAATTGACAAAAAATAGTTTAGTTGTTAGAGTTATTGTAGTGTATTGCCCTCCAAAGGTGGTTAGCATTTCAAATTTCAAGTTGCTTCTTCAGAAATTATCTGACATGTTGTTCTTGTGCAGTGAGACTGTTATTCTTGGAGATTTCAATTGTGATTTTTTCAGGGATAAATCTCTGGAAAATTTAATGTTAAAGTATGGTTTCTGTCAGTTGATTAAAGAGGTCACAACAGATTATGGAAGTGGGTTAGACCATATATATTCGAACATCAAGCTTGCAGGAATAGAATCTGGAGTCCTTGAATCTTATTATTCAGATCATAAACCTGTATATGTTTGTATACCAGTATAGAAAAGAAACTAGAAATTAGATTTACTGTTCTTTTTTTTTTTTTACCAGTCAGAAAAAAGTGACCTTGTTGGGTTATTTTCTGTGAAGACAGTGCTAACGCTCAGAGCTGACTTGTGAATTACTTCATTTGTGTATGTGATATATTTTGTGTCATTTTTATGAATGAGCAAAATCTAAATGGTTTTATTCTGCTGAGTATTCTTCAAATGTTAGTTTCTTGGAGCATCAAGAAAGATTGTTATATACCATAATGCAGGTTTTTCTTGCCAACTGATAAATACAGTACACAGCACAAGACAAGACCAACTTTCTATCATTTCCTGAATACGCCTTAAAAAGTAGTCCAATAAGCAATTGAATTTAAAGTGAAGATCACACATTGTTTGCAATATTATATAAATATGTACATTTTGTAATTCACAGAAATGTGCACTAATATTTGTGTCTTAATCTACAGCCACTGAATATCATTAGTCATAATTACAACACAGGTATATAGTTTGACTAACCAATTATAGACAATCAGGGGAACCACTGAAATAAGTGACTTTAAGATTACCTAATTCAGTGATTTTTTTTTGTAACCCCAGTACAATATAGTAAGATTTATCTCCCTTTAAAAAAT
>JAOXYI010073141.1:0-12464 GCA_028566495.1 Lithophaga antillarum | reverse complement strand
TAGACATTAATAGTAACTTGCATCTTTTCTTTACAGTTAAGTGACTTATGATTTAAATTCTATTGATTGTTATTCATTTTGTTATTAAATGTGTGCATTAAAATTTAGTTTCAATATTTATTAAAACAAGAGGACAGCTCAACACTGAACACAGCTACAAATACAAAACGAACAATTCAGTACATTAAGTCACTAAGATTGAAACACTCATTAATACATGCAAAATATACTGTATTTCTAAACAAAAAAATGCCGAGAATTTTCCTACATGGAGAAAAATCTCACAGCACACCAAATCACCCCTGGAGATTTTCAAATGTTGGCAAGTATGCAGATGATGCATGTCTGAATATAGTTGACCTATTAGTGAAAAACAACAAACCAACCTAATCACAAAAACTTGTCACTTATCAACAGACCATGACACTGAGCTCAAGGTCAGGTGACACATATCCAAGCCACATGTACCCCTTTAGATCAATTCATACACCAAATATAGTTGACTTACCATGGGTGGTTACCAAGAAACTGACCTGATCACAAAAACTTGACATTGCTCACTGGACTGTGACACTATTGCTGCCACTGCGGTCAGAAAAGCAATCTCTAAGTCTCACCTTCAGTGACATGCAAGAAAAAATAAACTTAATAATTTCTGGCCAAACTTAGGCAATAGCAGGTGAGTGATGCAGGCTCTCATGATCCTCTAAGTTCTATCCTTTCAACTGATTCCTGGATAGAATCATCAAACCTGTTTCCATTTACTTCTGCTTCTATCAGCAAATTAAATTAAACCAAGAAACCTCATTCCCAAAAATACTAAATGACTCAGGATGGTAGTCATCTTCATCTACTAGTATAGGCACTCTCAGATTTCACAAGGGAAATAACTCTGTAAGAAGTACGTACCTTTGACCATACCAGTGAGTAGTAAGATGCTGAGTAGTCATCTGAAAAGATCATCGTAAAGGAGTTAGGATGGTAATCATCTTGATCTACTGGTATAGGCATGTAATGCTCCCATGTCTTTTTGAAAATTCTATACCAATGGACTTTCCAGCTGTAATAAAAATGTTAAGTACACATTCAGTATTAACTAATGGCAAAAATACCAGGAAGTAAAAAAAGAGCTCCTCCTGTTTAGTTTGATGAAATGGATGGATGGACACTTAACATCCAGCAGGTAATCTTTCATCCATATTCAGGATGAGAACATTTTATAATGATATGGATATAAGATAAGATAAGATATTTTATTAACCAATTTGGGGCCCACTAGGGGCATACAAAGATAACATACAAAGAGAAAAAATCCAAAAGACAGCACTGACATGACAAAACTATGACAATATATCTACTAGACAACCAAACTATTTGTTTCTAAACACATAACAAGGATATAGTAAGACATACAAATTAAAGGAAAAAAAATAATAATAGTAATAATAACAATGACTAGAAAATCTGAAACCAATACTGGAAGGAAAAAAAACGCATAAATTAAATGAAAAATCACATGTTGCATGTGTTGGTGAGTATTTTGCAAAATTTTTTGTTTGGTTTGGATGGTCCCAAGGTGACAGATTTAAGCTTAGTTAATTCATATATATATTGAGCAAATATATTTATTATATCTTCATCTTCATTATTCATTAACCAAACAAGTTTTGACTTTTCTGATAATACAGCTATATGTTCACATTTTAAATACAATTTTTCTAGAAATATTTTTCTTTGTTTTTCGTATGACGAACACTTAAACAGAAAATGAATCTCATCTTCAATAGCATTTGTTTTACAATTATTACAAGTTCTGCTATTAATGGGAATGTTCTTATATCGACCAATTTCAATTTCTAACTTATGAGCACTAATTCTAAAACAAGTAAAACATTTTCTCACATCTGGTGACTTTATAACCGAAAAGTATTTTTCCAATTTATATAAATATTTGAACATTGCATATGTACGAAGTTTTCCTTTCTGGCTCACCACACAGTCTGAAAGGGATCTGAGCCAATTATTTTTGTATAGCATTATCAGCTGTTTTTTGATAGTTGACAACAATTGTTTACTTTTGAATCGGGTGGGTGATATTCCAAGCTTGTCTAAAACAAAATAAATACTTGAAACCCAACTAAATTTCCCATTTAAATGTATGTCTTTGCTCTCCTTAAACGCATGAGAGATTAATTTATCTGATGTACAATTCAAGAGTCTTTGGAAATATTTTATACTATTTATAAGCACTTGGATATAAAGTGGAAGTCTTCCAACTTCCCCCATGATTGCTTGATTGGAAGCTTTTTTACCTACTCTAGTAATAAATTTTATAAATTTTATATGCAATTTTTCACAGTATAAATTTGCGAATGAGTTTTCAAATGTATAATTTGGAGTTCTTTTTAATTTTGATGACGCTAAATTAACTGTACCCCAAATCTCAGATCCATATAATAAAATAGGTTTTATAGTGTGGTCAAATAAATGTAGCAATGTCTTCACTGAGGGACTGGTATCATCAAAACATTTGTTTAATTTAAAGTAAGCCTTTAGACCACGTTTATATAAATCACTTTGACAGTGTGAGAAGGTACCAGATGCTGAAAAAATTATACCTAGATATTTGTATGATGACACATTTTCAAGCTCTGTATCTTTGTACAAAAACTTGCATTTTGATATTCTACCTGAATTGCAAAATATTAAAATTTTTGTTTTTTTCAAGTTTACTTTCAAAGCATGTGTATCACAGAAGGTTGACAACTTATTTAAGCAACTTTGTAGACCATTTCCGCTTGAAGACAGTTAAATAAGGTCATCTGCATATAATAAACAACTTATTGTTTTATCGCCAACACTGACTTGGTCATCATCAGAGTTAAACATATTTGGAATTTCATTAATGAATATGTTAAACAGATTGGGCCTTACATTATCACCCTGCGTTACACCTATATGTGGTGTAAATCTTTCTGTTAGTTGATCTCCATAGATGTTACAGTTATTACTGCAAATGAAACTGATATCATACTTCAACTATTGTGCAATAACTCAACTGACCCAATAGATAATTAAATCAATTAAACACTATCTTCCCAAGGCATGGTTTTTCGGGACCGCTGACTTGCAAAGGGAGACAATACGTTGGATATGTATTTGTTTATGAAGTACACTGTATACCTAGGCAGGCGTGTTTGACTTTAAAGCCAGTGAACTCAGCTGCGTTAAAAGATCCTAAAGAGACTTACGTAATAAAAATGCACGTGGGACGAAAACATATTTTGCTGAAAGCGTTAGAAGTTCAGTATTATGTTGTAACAATACTGGATCTGGGGAGCTGATGGGGGATTTCTGCTTCCTGTTACCAAAATGAAATAAAAATCTTGTATGATCTACTATACGGCAAGTACGAGTTACTAAACATTGAAACTGAAGAAATTAAGCAAAGAGAACGAAAATCGGGGTAAAATGAAGAATACGTTACACTGGTTATGTTGTCTCAGAACTAAAGATGTAAAATAATAAAGGCTGGACGATAAAGTCTAAAACGTCGCACTATAAAAACCTTGTTCAGTCGTCAAATGCATAAAACGTGCAAATATGAAATTCAAGAACGAGTATGAGAAAAATGGACTTGGACCTTCAAAATATATGAAGGTTGTGCTGGGTTGTTTGGGTTAATTGTCATTTTCAGCAATTTTTCACCCACATCGTGACTACCGGACTTACTGGGGAAGGAAATCCCGGACAGCGATTCAGTTGAACCGGTGAAACCCCCGACCTTGGGTAGGGGTCTTGAAATCTTAATGATATGAAGCGGGGCGAGCAGGTTCGAACAGACAGCAGTGTTAGACTAGTGGTCATCAGTCAACAATCTTAACCACTCTGTAACCAAGGCCCCTCAAAATATATGTCTACAAACAAACATTTAGGTGAATAAACAAGGCCTGAAAAGTGTTTCAAAAGAACAAAATATCGGAGAACAGGTATCAATCTGGAATCATCAGTACAGAATGATCGAAAGTACAGACCGTAACAGAGAACTGCCTGAATTCTAATTTCTCCACCGTTGAATTATTTATTGTCGATGACAAACTAATCTGTACGATCTTTTATATTCTTAAACCTTTGAAAATGTTGTTTTATCTTATCCAGATGTTTGAGGGAGAACAAGAAACTGCCTTCGTTATTAATGAACAATAATTTCACAATGTTGCTCTGTTTATTTCTTTAACTCAGAATTATTCGTTGTTCTTAAAGATACTACCTGTACAAACTTGAAACTTTTGAAATTTTAAAAAAAAATTTATCAAAGTTTTTGATAAGGAGCATGAAGTTTATCCCACAAATAATCAAAACAGTCATCACAAAGTGAAAAAGAATAAACATACATGTATCCTCTAAAGCGAGAACTTTTTCAAAAATGCTTTTTAAAAGGTTGTTTGTTTCTGTGCTTAGGTTATGACTAACTATGGATAGCTTTTAGAAAAGGTGACAACACCTTTCATTACAAAGTATATATTGTATCTATGGAAACCTGATGCAGCCATTTTCGTGCCTTCATGTTTTCGCTTTGACATTTTACAAGGCGAAGAAACGAAGACACACACATACACAAAAAAGAACACGGAATCACAAAAGCACGAAGGCAGAAAGACACAATAAAAGTCAGGTGAAAATACGACAGAGCAAAATCGAAATACAGAAGTCATTTTCGCGTATCCGTTTTTACTTTGTCGTAGATTCACATTTATTCATACACCACCAATATGCAAGATTTCCAGGAATACAAAGAGAAAGTAAATTACTTCAAGAAAACCCTTTTTTTGAAACATTTAAATCGAATTTTCAGTTTTATAAAAGTTTTTGTACATTTGAATTGAATCATATATGGTGTCTTCGTAACAAATAGCAGGGATATTGCTGAAGGAGCGTTAAACACCAATGAACAAATCAACAAAACAGTCAATAATGTTGTAGTGCGTTATATACATAGGAGGCCTGAATGGCCGAGTGGTTAAGACTGCTAGCCTAACACCGCTTGTCGTGAGTTCGAGCCCCGCTCGCCCCGCTTCATATGTTAAGTTTTCAGACATCTACCCAAGGTCGGGATTTCACCGGTCAGCTGGATAGCTGTCCGGGCTTTCCTCCTCCAAAAGGTCTGGTAGTCACGATATAGCTTGAAAATTGCTGAAAGAGATGATAAACCACAACAACCCAACCCAATTTATATATTCTCTTCTGTCTTCCACATTTTGATGTATATCAAAGTTCAATATTAGTTTAAACCGACGAAATCTTCCGCATAACCATTTTTTTTTTTTTTGCAAAACCGTGTGAAGAAAATTATCTTTCATATAAAAAAGAGTTCATGACTGAGTATGAAGTAAATGTCTATGAGACAAAAATTCTCAACTTCTTTGTTAGGAAGGTTTGATACTTAAGCAGAAAAAATTTTCTTATGTGAATATCTCTTTTGTAATTAACATTTTTTGTCAAAATATTGTTTGCATAAGAACGCTCGACTACACAATAACTTTGTGACCGGCAATAAAAAGTTCAACGATGCAGAAAAACGAATTCGAGCACTTCTTAGATACGAGCTGTAATTTTTCAAAATTTTTTAATTACTGTAGACTTAACATTCTAACACATAAATGATATGACATTTGAAATGTACATGTGTAAGTATGTAAATTTGCTACATGTACATGTATGTCGATCTGATTATTCAACTTTACAGTTTTTTTCCAGTAGTACCTCTTTTTACTGTTACTGTGGTGCCAGTGTCATTCTCAACATGACTGTGTAAACAGGAGTTGATTAACATATTCTTACGTGACTGCATGTGTGTCGTCAAAAGATCTTAGTTCAAAATTATGTCCGAAGTATTAGCCTTATTTTTGACTTCAACTAAGACTATGTAGACAATAAGTTTTACGCCATACTTTGTATTATGTTTTATTCTCGATATGTCCTACATCTAAATACAATACATGTACATTGAATGTTAGACTGAATAACATTAATTAATTTGAAAGGTAAAGTGAGGTTTCCGTTTGAAGGTCATATTACGATTTTAGCACCATGGTATACTTCGTTCGCGTCACTTTCAGCACTTTTTAGCTATATCTTGACTACCAGACATACTGGGGAGGAAAGTCCGAACAGCTATCAAGCTGACCAGTGACCCTCACCTTGGGTAGGTTTCTGGAAACCGTACAAATTAATGGAGTTGGGCGATAGGGGCTCGAACCCTTGATAGCGGCGTTAGGCTAGTAGTCATCAGTCAGCGACCTTAACCACTCGGAGACCCAGGCCCCAGTTACAAAATGACGTATAAGTTTACATTAAATTAGGGAAAACAACATTCAGTTAATACGTAACAGAACTTGTATGATTAGTACTTTAATCGTTGTCCTTCATATTTCAGTAACATAATTAATGATGAAGAAATCTTGAAAATAGGATACATCGATGAATGTTACTCATGAACTTCCTCAGAATTTAGCAAAACAATAGAGGATAACAGAATCTACCAGTATATGGTACTGCCGTGAAACTCGGAAACGGATTTTTTTGATAACTTAATCCCTTTGTTATGAGAAAGAAATGCTATGACATTTACAACACAGTGTTTGTAAGCTTCGTTTTAATAACAGCAGAGTATGAAAGATCGTGTTATATATTTCTAAGGTTCTTGATATCACAAGAAAAATGATGTAAAACACTGAGAAAATGACAAGACTTTCATCTGAAAGAGAACTATATGTACATTGCTATAGATCTGGACAATGTAATGAATCGAATGATATAAATATATGTGGTGATCGGGCTTCCTTTAAGTAGAGTGTACCATCCTCTCAGGATGACATTTTTACGATCGTGGCACTGTGTATAAATTGACACTTTTGCATTTTTCATCTCAGAGTAATTGTAAAACTAACGCTTCACCCATCCTGCGATGTGACATATTTTCTCAGTTCCTTCTCACAGATAATGTAACTGAGTAACTGTTAATTTTGACGGCAGTTATAACTGCCACAATGATTAATTTCCTATGTCAAGCTGATTAAACTGGACTTTATTGCGACTTTCAGTTAATTTTCAATTTTGTCGTAACGAACAGTTTTGGTTGTTGAGGCATATGAGGGAGCTCAGTGGAAATCACCAAAATCTTCAACGAGTATCTGGTGAATATGTCACACAACTTCAGACTCACACATACCTCGCACCTGAACATGCTGAAGCCAGGCTCGAATTCATGCCAAGATCGCTTAAAAACATTAAAGGCGAATTTGAATAACGTCTCTGATCACTCGGTAAATAAGATTGCTGAAGCTTTGTCGTTAGAACAGTTCTTGAACATGTCCTGTAAAAAATCTGATTTTCCGTGCAGTCACAAATAATGTGTCGGGAGACGGTTGAAGCAATAACATGAAATTCTTACTGGTAATTACTTCGTGCTGTTTAAAATCAGATACACCTACGATGTATAGTTGCAAAAATACAGATTCCTACCATGTAACAATTTGACATAAACATTAAACATTTGTCAAGTGGAAAATACATTTCCCTGATAATATGAATTGCAACATAAAATAAAAATAATGACACATTAACTTACATGATCATTTATTTATTCTAATACATAGCCATTAATTTGTTTAACAAACCTATAGATGCTGTTTTTATTGTTATCATGGGAGATATTTATGTTGTAGGTAAGTCTTAATATCCTTACGAAGCAATTGATGGTAATAGTTTTTCTCCAGATAGTTAAGTTATGAATTAATTTACCTCTGGTAGGTTAATTCTTAATTCACGAGGTACTGACTGAATGTAGACATTAAAATTTTATTAGACATATGACAAACTTGCATGAGTATATGATTATTGTCCCCCGCCCTTCACCAAGCGAGAGACTATAGTATTAAGCTTTCCGTCGGTCCGTCCCTCTCTCCCTGCCTCCTTCCGTCCAAAGCCATAAAGCAGGAACTATCAGAGATAACATAATCTTGATATACGGTAGAAATATGCTACAGCAAACACCATTTCAGACGGAATAAATGTTAATTTATTCAAACTGGTGTTTAGGACAGATCGAGTGTTGCTAATTTGTATGATATTAGGACAGCATAGCACTTGCCTAGAAATGGTTTCCAGCTTCATTAGTCCGTAAATAATATGTGATGTTAGCACATTCTTTTAGTATTATCATCTATTTTGGTGTGTGTCGCTTTTTTAGCGTAAAGAAGATACGTTTCGGTTTTCCATTTTTCATGTTACAATGTAGGTGTCCAAAAATCGTAATCTATAGCGGAGCTTGTTGCCTTTTTCAACAGCTGATCTAAAGATTTATTATCACCGAGGAATTAAAAATATGTGTAAACAGAACGATCCATCTTCCCATATTTCATGTTGCTTGTGATGCGGTATGTTTTACTAATCAATACGTTTACTCAGACATTCTGAAGGTAGATCGAATAATCTGACCCTTTCTACAACGTGTCTCCGAGAGGGTTAGAACACGGTCCTATATGCCTTAATGGAGCAAGCCAGTGTGATTCACACAGGGGCGAACTGAGAAAGTTTTACGTGATTGTTTTCAAAAAAAGGCGAGAGAAAACCGAAGGAGCAATCAAGATGGAACAATCTGAGGACATAGGCAACATCGGGAACGAGGAAGACGAAAACAAGAAAACAATACATAAACATACAACAGAAAACACAACATAGAAAAACTAAAAAAGTAGATGAGCAACACCACTAAAAATAAGGAGTGAACCTATATGCTCCGGAAGGGTAAATTGTTAATCCACCAATATTATTGACGAAATTCAATGTATTCTTTGCAGATTGATATATGCCTGCGAGACTAAAAGGAGGATAAATAAACGAATTTGTGGCCATCAATCGGTATATGCAATAATGTTGACCAGTTTACTTAAAGTATTTCAGCCATCTCAATCATACTATCCTTTCCACAAAGTCTGCATCCTTGAAAAAATATACCATACGGCTACATGTAAAAACTCTAACTTGAGTACACCCCTCCGTAAATAGAAGGAAGAATATTGGATAAAGAAATTGTGATCAGTACGACTGCAATGAAGAAAATAGACAGCATAGGTAATCATTCAAGCACAAAATGTATTTCTGTAAATGTGATTACTATTTTCAACGGAATTTCTTGTTGAAAACGCAGCCACAGCCATCGACACTATACCTCACATAAGTTACAATGTACATGATGTTGCTCTTACTAGGCGTTTCTCCTATGTACAAAAGCCGCTCGGTGTTCATTTGTATTCTCCACTTCTTTTAAAACTGAATGATCTGTATAAAACGTCTTTGGAAACTGTTTTAACATATTATATATTCAGTCTGTAGAAAATTGTTGCCATAGTTTTAGATATTGGTTATCACAGGATATTTATACTCGTTGGTATATTTTTGAATGCTATCAATCTGAGCAATATCCTTCAATGTAAAGGCCAAATTTACCGTTATATTTTAAAGATAAGCTTATTCTATTATTTTCTGTATCTATATCACACTAATTAAAACATTTTCAAACATAAACGTGTTTCACCATTCCCCCATTTCAAATATAGTAGTTCCACGGGTCACGTTATTACTGGTGACTTGAACATAGACAGCAACAACAAATAAAGAATATTTTGCTTACAGTCCCAAATTCCCTGAACTATTATCCTTCAACTCGAAAATTTCCAATTGCCGATGGTCGCTCTGCAATATTCTTTCGTAATGGATTAAGTCTGTGAGGTCGCTGATATATATCAAAATTAAAAAACCGGGCAGTTCCATAAAACGTATCTATACTCTGTGACAAATATGCTGTAGTTTCTTCTGATATGGCCCCATTGTATTTTATGTGGAAATCTCCTTACTTTGCTTGATAAAGGATTTAGGCATACACATCTCTCTTTGACACCCAACATATAAATCAACTGCGCTTACAGGGAAGGGATTCCTTGACAGCTACAAGTCAGATTTGTCTTCCTTTGGCATTTTACCAAAGATAATAAACTTGATCTTCCTTTTTATTGGATACCCAAACTCTTAAGTGTCCATGTAAGTACCGCTATATATCTTGGTAACCAAATGTTCTACGAAACCTCCTTGTTTAAAAATTCTAACATCAATTCTCACAGCAGCCATAAAGGGCCTTAAGACGTACTGTGAAATCGCTTACTCCAGAAGTGTTGTGAGTCATATTTGGATCATAAAATATTAAAATGACTTTTTACAAACCCAAGTATCTTTCTTTCTTTCTTTTTTACTAGAACATAAAATTATTGTTTTCTGTACCTTTTATAATCTCATAGCAAACTGAAAAGTTGCCTCAGGGAACCAACACAACAAAGTTTATACCAATATCTGGTTTTAGGTAGAGCAACAGCTTACTGTGTAAAAACTACACTGATTCATATATAACATGTTCTGAGGCTGATATTGTCAACATGCAGGCCTATCTGAATGACACAATATATTTCATGAATTTGGTGGGCGTGTTTTCAAACAGACAGTTGGTATTATCAATAGGCACTAACTGGGCTCCCCTCCTTGTCGAAATGTTCTGATATTCGTATGAGAAAGACTTCATTCAAAGGCTTTTACAGACAAAAGAAAAGAAATTAGCCCAATCCTTTAATTTCAACGTCCGTATAGAGGTAATATCCTAATATTAAATAATTCTAGGTTTAGTGACTATTTACATCTCATCTATTCAAATCACCTTGAAATAAAGGAGTCGCAGGCATTCGCAAAGTGTGGATTTTTTCTTGGATATAGAGAATAGAGGACGTTTGATATACAAGTTGAAAAAATTGATGACCGATTTTCCTCTGCTGAACTTTCCATTTCTAAGCAGCAATATTACATCATGTCCAGCGTATGGAGTGTACATTTGGCAATTGATCCGCTATTCTAGAGCATATCGACAGAAGCTACATAGCCACGGTCTCTTAAAAGCGAAGCATTACTTCAGAAGTTCAGTGGTTGCCACCACGAACCGATTCACCATCACGCGATGTTTGGGTTTTTTTTTTCACTGATATATTTTCTTTATCATAATTATAATGTGCTCTTACAAAGACTCTTACTGATTTTGTGCTCTTGGCAACTTGAAGAGGGTTGTATGCGAAAGATGAAATGCTTACTCTTCAGGACCATCTGATTTTAATCTCGGTTTTATGGGAGCATGTTATCTTTTTTTTGTGTGTTTAGTTTGCAGTTTTTTTATGTCCTTTGAATGCATCTTTGGTAATTTTCTGTACCTATCTGGTAAAATCAAGGTTTATAGATACTTTAAGAACAACAAATTTGTTATGGCTCATACTTCCATTTTTTTGACATTTCAACTATAGGGACCCTGGTCTGGCTGTCTTGGATCTTCGATATTGCCCTGATATTTAGTAAGAAACTATTATACGAAATAGAAATACTTGATTTGCTGGAAATTGCAACATGAGTAGGCATTAAACAACTTGCTGAACAAATGTTATATTACTATATGTTTACTTACATTTTCCTTCCATCCAAAGAATAACAAATTCTTCCCACCGATCCTCAACAATAGTAGCTTTAAGATTTTTTAAAAAGCAATAGAAAGAGACGCAGGTATCTTTTGGGTTTCGTATCATGTGTATTACCCTTCCACCATTTTTGACATGTTTCTCTGCAAGGTAATGGAATTGAAGGTGTGTATTTAGTACTCTTGGTGAGGGAAGTTGATCCACTTCATTGAAGTCCAACAGTACTTCCATCATAGTATTTTCTTTTTTACCGCTGTCCAGTTCTTCAGTATTGTGTATTAACATTAATATAATTTCATGCATCCAGTGAGTACCTGAAAAAAGAAAGGCAGTCAAATAAAGTATGTGGATAATGCATAAACTGGCCTTTTTTTTCTGAAAAAAGAGCTTTTCAAATACTTCAATATACATAATATACTATACAAATATATTCAGGAAAATAAATGTTGAGTTTGACTGAAACAGTTGCTTTCGTTGGGCTTGACAATGAAATTAAGATTAATTTGAATATGAGATAATGTGGAATGAATACGCGCGTGCACACAAATATAAGAGAAATCAATTTACGCCTGCAAGTAATAACAACACTACGGACTGGATCCACTGTGTTGTCTCACTGTGGTCAGAAATAAAATCGCAGCCTCAATTTGCAGCCTCACCATAAACAACATTTTACTATTGTTTGTGAACATTCGCGTAATCATTCACTGATAAATATCAGACTGCACTTACTTATTAGCCTGTGGTCACACAGTAATAATGAAGGAACACGGAGTTTTCTTTTAGACTTACTGAACCACGATAACCTACCTGATTTACAATAAGAACATAACAATATATCGGAATCTCGAAACTGGAATTTCTTTATGTCCTCCATTTGTTTTTCAATACACTTCATTC
>JAOXYI010073031.1:0-12467 GCA_028566495.1 Lithophaga antillarum | reverse complement strand
ACCGACGATTTTCCCCAAAGTTATTTGTCGAATTCATCCCATCTCAGACCTCATCCAAAATTTTTAAAGTCAAATGATTATTACTCAAGTTATCGCGTAAACAAAAAGGTGTGACGGACAGACAGACAGAGCCCTTTGCTATATCCCCTCACCGCTGTGCGGGGGATAAAAACACGAAAACTTTCTTCTTTCAACGGAATATACAGCTCCCTTCTATTCCCACAAAACGAAATTAGTCCTCCACACGTCGTTGTCGATATGTAGACTCCATCGCGGCGCGATCTGCCCAAACTATGTGAAACGTTCGAAGACATCCATTCAAGAAAGATCGAGGGTACAGGGGCGAAAAAGGAAACCAGAGCGCAAGGTTGACGAGTTTCCCGTAAAATAAATTATTAGATTTTCCGGACGGCGACGGCCGCCTCTCCTTCTCCCTCGCAAAAGCAACGGTGAATTGTCGTCCGAAGACCAGTATAATTCTTTGACCCCACTACGACCACAAAGATTACACAGACGCGAATATCAGTGCTACGCAGCAAATTGAATTCGACTCTCGACGACTTTAATCAATGCCACATCAAGATCACAAAAGAACTGGAAAGATGTTTCCCGATTGCGACGAACCGTCAAAAAGCGAAACTAATAAATATTTATATCAACAGATAAATCGATGTCGGATTCAAATCTACCACGAAATGTTGGAAAACGAAAAAGGATATTTAGACGAATCGTTCCGACACGCGTTAAATGTCTACCTCGGGAAAATGGCTTCAACTACGAAGACAGAGAAGGGAAAGACAGACACATGTCCGACTTCCTGTCGGATGCCGAAAGGATTTGCAAGCGAGTGTCGTGCTTTGCGATCCGGAACAAATAGATTAGGGACAAGGTGACGCGATAGATTGCGTGACTCGACTACATATAGGCGAAGCCAAAGATCGGGCGATGAAATACAGCAAAGAATATCAGCCGAGAAGACAAAACTCAGATGATTTGCAAAAAATGTTACGAGTGCCGATAGTAACGCTGTCCCGCGAAGAAGTGGAACTGAGGAAGAGCGTGTTAATGGACACGCACCCGACCGACTTGACGCCTCATAAATTTAAATAGATTGATTGTTGTTTAACGTCCAGCGAGCAATATTTCAGCTATATTCAGGACGACAACAAGTTAATCAATACTAATAATTAAACAGGGAATGGGACAGACTATTGGGCGGAACATTTTGACTGCCAACTGGAAAAGGAGGATACAGTGGGTAAGGGCGGGAAATGTAGCCTTGCACTAGCCACTTACGAACCACTCACGAAGAGCTTTGTTACAAGGGTTGTTTAACGTGCAGAGAGAGTGGCATTTTCCCAACACGGGTCCTAGGATTTTACGTCCCCATAAGACGGACGTTGGTTGTGTATTTATCATCCCGCACAACCGGCGGACGTTCCGTTTAGGAGGGGTCTTATCCTGCAAGGTGGAGAACCTGGGTCCTATTTCTATACACCGAAAACCCTCTGGGGGGGGGGGAGGAAGAGTAAAGTTAAATACAACTGAAGAGTGAAAAATTAAGTATTTTTATATATGACTTTAACCTTAATTAAGGTCAAAAGTCAAGGACATTGCTGACTCTCAAAGTCTTTACATCTTGTAAAGTCAAAAAAGAAATATAAGGAGTTCACATATCAAGCTAATTTATATGTAACATAAAATGACTTTTGGTCACTATTTGGACCTTAACCCGAAAATGAAACAATCAATATTTTATTAGAAACACATGTCGTGCGCACTGAAATTGGCATTATAAGTTTATATTACTACCACTGTGTCGCTACCACTGCGGGTGGACTGTCAGTCCCCGAGGGTATTATCCGCCCAATAGCCAGTGCTTCTGCACCGGCATGATTTAAATGATAGAATTTGATTGTAAATTTTCAGTTTATAGATTATGACTTTGTACTAAAACAAAGTTACAACTCCCTCTACAGGCAAAGTTGATCTTAGACAGTTTTGACTGTTCTGTTTAGGTCATTTTTGGTTTTGATGCTCCCAAACGTTTTATATATTTGGCTTCCCAATATTTGTGGTCTCGAGCGTACCTGATAAAGGTTATTCCAGAAACACGTGTCGTGCGCACTTAATTGGTATCATACGTTTACATTTATAAATGATAAGAGAAAATTCTAAACCAAAATAAGACGTACAAAAAAGAAAGAAAGAACGAAAATAAAAGAATAGTGTCACGTCATCACAAGGTAATTTATGATGATTGGACCCTTTTGGGCCATTAATGGACCCCAAACCCCAAATTCAAAATCCAAGACCTTATTTGCTTATCTACAATGATAAGCAACAATTCTAAATGCAAATAAAACACACACAAAATAGGGAGGAGGTAGCGTCACAGTCTATTTTTGATGACTTGACCTTTTTTGCCCGTTAATGGACCCAACCCTGAAATCCGAGACCTTTATGTGCATCTACAGATGATAGCAACAATTCTAAATCAAGATAAAACACCCACGACAAAAAATACGGGAGGAGTTTATATTATATCCTAGTTTATTTATTTCGACCGTTTTGGCCTCATAAATGGGCCTCGATCCTCAAATCCGAAATCCAAGACCTAATTGCACTTACAGAAAATTCTAAACCAAAATAAAACATCGAAAAAAAATGTTGGGAAGGGATTTTAAGTCACACTCTACTTAAATTATTTTGATCCTTTTGGCTCGATAAATGGACCCCAGAACCTAAAATCGAAATTCCGAAACTGTATTATACATCTGCAGAAGATAAGCGACGATATGAAATGATAATAATAATGCTAATATTAAAAACCAAAGATGTGGGATTAGGAGTCTGATACTATGTTATCTTATGATGACGTAGCTACAATCAAACCTTGAGCCAGACCGACTGATAAAGGTTCTGTACTGGCGGCATTTTGTACTGTACAATTTTTATTCTAGTAGTGCGTTTCGTTTTTTTCTCACCAGAAAGTCGAGATATGGAAAAGGATAATAACAACAATAATAAATTTGATACCAATTGTTAAAATGCCTTTCCCCTTTTTAGAACATTGTTAAAAGAATTAACATTCCAAACTTTAAAGTGTTTGTGAAATATAAAAAGTAGTATACCATATCAGTCAGAACTCATCAGCCCATTAAATAAACAGCTGGAATTACATGAATTCCAGAATGGAGCGAGACCAAGCGCGTTGACAGGGGAAGGATCTGCTATGCACGCATCACCCGTCATGCAACCCCAAAATCATGTCCAGTAGCAAAGATCACGTAAAGGTTCATGACACATTCGGTAGTAAATGCAACTGGTCACGTGTAGGATCCACGATGACGAGAATACATCCGCATGTAAGCTGAGATACTGAAATATTATACCGATCGACCAGCTTATGATGGCGACCGTAAAACTTGCGAAGCGAAGATTTCAGCCTTACTTCCTCATATCCTTGCTTGAGTTGTTTTAAGATTAGAATTATATTAAAAAGAATTAATTAATTGTACCTCTATTAAATTAAGTTTGAGGAATTTTAAATTTATTATTTTTTTACAAAGGCCTCAGGTTTTTATGACTTATAGTTATTAAATTCCAAAGGTTAAAACGTACAGAGAAATACAAATATGCCTTATAAAAATAGCAAAACCTTGCAATATAATAATAGAATGTTGCGATTAAATTTTAGCAACATTTTACCAACAAAGCAAAATCATTTCTGGATCTTTGTAAAGTGAAAAGGTCCAGAAATAGGACCTTACTTTTGATCTTAATGAGGAACAAGTTTTCAGAGTGTCAATACTGAAGACTGCCGGTCATTACGATTTATGGATCTGGAGTTTCAAAAGTTCAAATGTTTCGTAAAAGATTTAAGAAAAAATGTTACAGTATTGCGACACTATGTCAGCAACATGTCATGAAAAACAAATTTGGCATCTTAAAATAAGAAGGTAAAAAGGATGTAAACATGTAACATTGACCATGTGATCTTGATAAAGGGTAAAGGTCAAGGGTGTCAATATGGAAGGCATCTGGTCCTTGGGACTTACTGTTCTTGAGTTTCCAAAAGCTTAAATGTTCTTTTAAAGATTAAATGGGAGATAACGCTTATAAAAACTATTGCAACCATTCGAAACAATGTTCGAATGTCGCAACTCAGTACCAAAATAAATTTTTTATATTGCAAGTTAAGAAAGGTAAAAAATTAGGACATCACCCTGACCTTGTAACCTTAATGAAGAGCAAAGGTCAAGGGTGTCATATGATTGACCGTTCCTGAGTAGTTTCAAAGATTTGATTTTTGGTTAAAGATACATAATGTATATGGGGGAGATAACCCACAAAAATTTCTGGAATTTTTCTACAAAATTTTGCAATGTTGAGACTCAGTAACAGGAACGTTTTATGAAATGTATAAGGGGCTCTAACTCATATAAAAAGTCATCAATCCTTCGACCGAAATGTAACAAAATTCGGGTAAAAGACTTCAACATTCTGGAACAGGTTTATATCGCTATCTTTAATGGTGTCGTTGGGTACCACACACAAGATTTTTTCTAATCGGACAGATAACTCCGTATGTAAAATGAGGTCGGTTTTCCAGTTTTCCAGAGTTGATATCAAATAAATTTTGTTAGATCGATATAACATACGAAGTCTCATTCTGTTATTTCTAACCCTTTTTAACAAAAACAGCGCAAAAAGTTGGCAGATGAATAGTTAAAAAAGTAATAATCGGAAGAAATACAATAAAGTCTTTCCTAGGAAAGGGAAAAGACCTTAATAATAATAATAATAACAATAATAAAAATAATAATATTAATATTAATACTTAAAAAAACACTACTTTTAAGTATTAACTGCCCGTATGAAGTCAGGATATTTCAACAGCCTGCTATTTCCTCTGTGTTATTATTATTGTTTGTTTTGTTTTTGTTTTGTCGTAATTAATGACGTTGACTTTTGTTGCGATGGACTTCATCATTAGCCATTCATATTGTCGTCTTTCGAATAATCTGAAACCTATTGCATAATTATTCAACTAAAACAAAATACTTCAAGTTTGTTTATATGTTAATCATCGCTCCTTTTCATAAAACATGCACATGTATATTCGAATATTCATGTAATAATTATGGAAGTCACTGATGGATATTAAATCACAAGCCTACTTTTTAATTTTAGTTATTCCATTAAATGCACAAAGACTAGTCACAGGGCGCACAGGGGAGACGATAACACTTAGGTGCCGAACCTATGGAATTTATCAAGGGCAATGGATAAGCGGAGATTCAGACCAAGTTTACACAGATAGATGGCAAATCAATTCAAAACTACCAAATAAAGATAGACTAAGCATTGTCGGAAATTTAACGAATGGAGAATATAATCTTCATATACAGAGAATTGATTACAGCGATGAAGGACTATACAGGTGTATCACAAAGAAAGAGGGTAGAACGGTTTATACCGACTTCATTTTAAAAATATATGGTTAGTATATTTAATTTATCAACGAAGCTACGAAAAGTCGCGAATCTCGTGAGAAGAACCCAGTCGTAGAGACACCCCGCCTGATCCCACTTTGTTACTAAGCCCACTAAAAAATCTAAAGTTTTTCTTCGATATAACATGTACTTGACCACAACCGTTGGTAAATAACTGGCAAAAGTCGAATGCAGCTTCGTCTCTACATTTGCTTAAAGTTAGGCCAAAAGGTAATGTCTACATTTACTTAAAATTAGGCCACAAGGTAAGAGTGTACAGATATGCACACGTTATTGAAAAAAGATAACACAAAGGGATATCACACACACACACACACACACACACACACACACACACACACACGACAAAACAGTTAAGACACAACAGAGAGACGAGATGTCACGACTTGGTACAAGCACCAAATACTGGTGGGGTTAAAGGTACAACAATAAAACCTGCACTGTACAGTTACCAACAAGATGACCACTATGGCTTAAACACTCAAAGAAAAAAAGACAATATGTAAATTTAGCAAATCAGGTCAAATGTGTCAAAGATCTATATATAACAACTAGTTAGACTACACTTCCGCCAAGTTCTCAGTTGGTCAAAACATGAAGACAGACGAGTGACCATTAAAGCTTGAACAAAGAAAGGAAAAACAATACTATGTAATTTAATAGTGCATAATGGTATCAGAAGGTATATATAACAGCTAATTAGACTACACTGCCGCCGAACCCTCAGTTGGTCAAAACCTGAAGACACGCGAGTGTCCAAGATTTATAGATCAGGCGCGACTAGGTTTTGAGGACTTTACAGTATGTTAATCGATCTTTCTTTGTAATATTGTTCTGTAAAACTATTCCAGACCTGGACTGCAATGTGAAGTGGATGCCCTAAAGCTTTAGGAAATTTGTTGTTTCTATTTTTTTATTTGATTATCAAGCGAATAAGCAATCAACTTTACATTCTAACATGCAGTAGGCAACTTTAAATTTGATTTTTTTGTAAGGGAAGATTATGTCGTATGCTTTATCTAGCCAAATTGATGTTGAGTTTTATATATCTTTGTCTAGATGATCAAACTGATATAAATACTAGAATTTCTGTGACGATTTCATACGATAACACAACAGACACTAGAACAAAAAACATAACAGAGACTAGAATAGAAGGTGGTAAGTGTATTATTATATTGTACTAAGTAATATATTTAAGAACACGGCGAATTATTTTCAAAATTAGCTTTCTAACTAATATAGGAAATGTGCCATTAGTTGTTTGTTTACTTGTTACTACATTTTGAGGACGTATATTGTACTCCTATCTAAGCTCCGGTGGAAATTTTTGTAAAATTATGGAGCTTTCTTTTATTTGAACTGAATTAAAATTTTAAGCAGGCTAACAAAATACTAGACAAAAAACTAGTATTTCAATGATGTAGCTTAAATTTATACAGTTCCGTTTATTAACTTAAATATTTAAATTTAACTTGTGGCAAATTTTAATGTTCCTACTTTAACTTTTAGATGATCGTTCAAATCGCGATTTTCTTTCAATCACAGATCTTACATTCAATTGAACATTTTTCATTCAATACTTTCACAACAGGTCATAATTTAGTCATCCTCGACAGAGGTACGATAAAATTTTTTGTTACCAGAATAATATAAGCGTGAATGAAAATTCTACAATTATGAAAATCTACCATCTTTATTAAGAGATACTTAGCAACCGATAAAACAAATAACGCTATCTCGGTTCATTTTGATATATTGTTTTCAATTAGGTACAAGAATACAAGAATAATGAATAAAAGAAATACATCCTAATTTATTTTTTTAAGATTTTAAACAAGACTTATATTTACAAATTTTGGTAGGCAAATGTCAGTATTTGTTATGTTAGTATATTACATGGTAGGAAACATTCAAGATTTTGAAATTTAATCCGTGTAATGCCTTAAGCATTGATCTCATTATGCAAATACACTATGCCTATTTTTGGGAGAGATTCACTTATCCGAATTTTTATGCATTGGTTTATTATTTCTTTGGAAGACGTCTTTCATTTGAAAATGACAGAATTACCCTTTGATTGAGAAATAAAAGAGCACTCTATGTTTTCATTATTCCCTCGCCCAACGAAGAAAAAACATAAAGATAACGGCGTTTGAGAAATTATTTGACGCGTTTACTTATTTGCTGCTGGGACTAATATATCTAATATATATATTGATATATTAGTCCCAGTTTGCTGATTGCTCCGGGTTTGGGAATGGAAAAGGACCGAATTAATATGCAGTACTGCTAATGTGTACGCTAGATGACGTCTTGAAGATTTCGTAAAGTATGTTCTATAACTCATTGTCGAAGGAGTTGTGGTGACATGGATGAAGAATAGTGTTTAAAGCAATGTTCCAATAGTTTATTTCTATCGCAAATTTTAAATGAGAGAGGATGCTCTGAATTTACTGTACGACAGTTGTCATGTACATGTATATGTGGTTTTTTCTGGCTTATTGCATGTGGATATCGATCACTTGTAATTGTTAATTGTAAACATTGTAGTTGCTGTCATGTACTTGATTTTTATTAATTGTAAGAAAGTTAATAATTTTTATAACTAGTGCTCAATACAATTGCCAATATTTTGAGCAAAAATCATTAATTAATAATTCGACACTTTGTTTCAAGTATACTTAGATCAATGCCCTTGTTTCTGACATGTAAATATTCTATTTATAAGCATGATATAATAGTTCTAGGTATATATACAGTTTTGTTTTCCATAGATTTAACACTTTGGATGATGTATTCTTGTGGTAGTATCTTGATTGTGATCGTCCTTGTAATCTTCACTGCCACACTTGTACACTTGTATGCTACCGGAGAGCTTATTTCGAAGAGATCAGTTGTCGAGGTGACAACAAATCACCAGTCAGAGGTTTCTATTCAAAATCTGGAGGACAGATACGACCTTGTTGATGACAACACCTCTTTGTCTGCAAATCAAGCCAACTATTCTGTTCCAACCGAAGAAGGTGGATATGAAATGATGGAGGACACTATCGCAAACGCACGTCCGGAAAATCAATTTATTTTGCATAATACTTCAGTAAAGGAATATTTCGCCAAAAGTAACACCGACTCGATTTCGTCCAATAGAAATCCCATCGACAGTGATGGAGCATATTGCAATCCTTATGAACCATTGCAGCAGAATAGACAAACATCTTCTCACCATTACACACCATGTGCATTTACTGGAGATAATAGAGTGTTAACTAATGTTTGAAATTTGCCAATCAATGAATACAGCAATCATTCTTCATATTTTTATTCACAGTGGAAGCATTAAAAACGTGTTCTCTTCTTTGGTTCAAAAGAAGGATAATGTTCGTTAAAAAGCACAAGAACAAATTAATTCTGCAAGACTCTGCCAAAAGTTTAACATTTGTATCTTCAATTAATTGTCACTGCTACAGAATCATTGAACTGTATTATTGAATTATTGAACTAGTATATGACCGTCATTTTTGTGACACAATGGAGCAACTTCGTGGGTTATCGACATCTTCATGACATTTGGTTGTGGCATAAATACGGGTGGACGTATCAAGAAATAAAAATAGCACTTACAGGTCCCGGGTTAGCGGTTTTTATTTTTACCGGCAGTAGGCAATATGTAATAATCTGATAAGGAATGGTAACCATTTGCCACATGATGTAAAATCTGTAGATATCGACAACTTCGTCTTAAACAACTAGTAGACCTACAGCAACACATGAACTGTTGTACATCAAAAACATGTATATTATGACACGCATGAAAGAAACATACGTTTGATGGTATGGCCCAAGGAATCGTACATATTTCAGATGATTTTATGAATGAAATATAATAACTTTTAGGACAACTATTATAATGAGGGGTTATCTGAAAAGGTCGTAATCTTTTACTTTGCATGTGTTTATGCTATTACATTACAGCCTCCATGGGTAATCCACGTCTTCTAGCACTATGAAGACGGGGATTATGATGGTCTTACGTAATGCAGAATACAAGTCAAACTAGGATAATCACCATCGTCGGTTATTATTTACGAATCTGCAGTTTGTCGTGTATTCTCGCACTTAATCCATTTGCATTTTAAATGTATGAAGTCAATTTTCAGATTAATTTAATTCTTGTACCGTACCAGCAACCAGAATGTAAATATTGCCTGTTATTATGATAAGATTTGGAAAATTGACAACCCACACGGTTCTCATCTAAACTTTCTGAACTTTCCCGCCTTATTCTCATTACAAACGCTTGCTTGTCAATGATTAATTATTGCCATTTAGGTCGACTCATTTGTATAATATCAATGTCCATGAAATGTGTCGTTATTATGAATGAATATTTAAAATATAAAACTTAATTACTTGAAGCATAAATGCTAATTGATAATAATACTGAAAAATGGACGATCATCACATATACATGTGTGTACTATGTAGAAGATTCTATAAACAAAAATCATCGTCAGGTTCGAATTTCCCTAATCGAAAGCTTAGAAAATGGCAAGTTTTTGTTTATAATTTAATTTATGGACTTTGTGTATATGGCTTAAATGATTTGTGATTCTTCTATTCTGCGTAGAAATTCATGCCAATTTAAACAATTGCAACATTTTAGTGATAACATATTAACTCCAATAGGCTGTACCCTGAATCTGGGACGGTCATTCGTTCCCTTATGTGTCAATGGTTTCCTGTAAAAACGTCCCTGACGCGGAAGCAACGAAAAATATTTCTCATATATCCTGACACATCTTGGACTGGAAGATCGTTCTATTGAGTAATCCGTTTTATTTCAACATTGCTGTTATAAGCCATCTTTGAACAATTTTACACTATCTTCCTGTATAATGCAATAGTTTTGTACCGTTTGCATCACTGGAGATTCTGAACTGACTGGCAGATCCTTATGTTAATCAAGTCTCTGAATCCAAATAGTTGCAATAATAGAAAAAAGGTAATGTTGCTGAGTCCAATAACAGCGGTATCCCACACAGTTTTTTTTAAATATCTGATTCAAGAACAGTAACAGCCCTTTTAACTTTTGTTCTACCTCTTTCATACAGCTATCTAACTTGTTCCTGAAGAATGCAAACATCTGATTATCATTCTGAAAAGTTTATGTTATTTCTGTTGCAGTCTATCCACAAGTACTTGAAAAATAAATAAATTTTCCATTGCCATTTAATGAACAGACAATGCAATTCTTTGAGTATTTTTAATGCATGAAAGTATGTACATGTAAAACCTTATTAAAAAACTTTATGAATTGTGCCTTTAATCAGTTACAATGTAGTTTTGGTTTTAAAAAGGCGCGAAGTACTTTTTATGGCACGCGAAAGTTACAAAAAGGCGAGAAACCTGGTATCTCGACGGGATACTAGGTTTCAGCGAGATTTTAACCCACCTAGAAAATTATTTCTCCCGATGCGAGATTTGAATTTAAGATTGCGTATAAATTCTACAGGGTTTCAAATTTCGCTAAATCTCGATCGAGATTTACGATTTCCATGGGAGATTTTAATTTAAATCTTTCTTAATCTCGATCGGTATTTAGGGTTTTCATACGATTTTTAATCATAACTGTACCAAGATTTAAATCTTGTTACAAAACTGAATTTCGATCGGTATTTAGCGTTTCCGTGCGAGATTTAAATCTCTGATGTTGTAAAAAACGGGATACTAGGTATCTCGATGAGATACATGTACTGGGTTTTCGAGATACCCGTTTTTTGTGACACCTGAGAGTTGATTCTCGATCGAGATCCATAGTTTTCATTGGAATACTAGGTTTCTCGCTTTCGTGTGACTTTCTCGTGCTATAAATGTTTGTTCATTTTCTTAATACGAAAAGATCACAATATATACAGTAATCTGTTAGAAATCGGTCATAGATGAATTTGAATTTTTAACAGAAAACATGACATAAATTTATCAGTTAAGAGTTATTAAATGTGATGGTGTGAAAATAATTTCGAGTTTTAATACTTATATATATAGTATAACAAAAATAAATAAGGCCATACATCCCTAATTTTAAGGCTTGGCTAACAATTTTGCTGTTTATTTTTCCTGGGAAATCCTTTTTTATGTTTTGTCATTAATTTTAACGGATTTTGTAAGAAAAATGGATTTAAAAAAATCGTATATTCGCCCTGAATTTTGAAAAGAAATCTGGATAAAAATCAGTTATTTGATTTATGGTGGCATGACTTGTTTGACTTTGTAGTAAAATTAGGTTAAATATTGGTTAAATTGTCAAAGCATTACCTCCTGTTCCTTGACTGTGTAAAAACCAATTATTTTAGATCCTCTGAATTCCAGATGATTTCTCATGATATCTGTACAAAAGAAGTCGGTGGGTAGTGACTACGATCTTGATGTCTGCTGAATAAAGTGAGCTATCAAGTAATTCTGCAGTTCATTGGTATCAAATTTTGGCCAAAGGGTATCGCTTGTCCACCATCTCAGATCTTTAAAGATTTCTTTCCATACTCTAGGAAACCCACACAGATACGGCCCATTTTATTATTGTTTTTTGGTCTTTTTCGGTATGGTATTTGGATTTTTTTCTGCACGTCATCAGTTGACAACGGAACAGACAAAAAAGTCGTTTACTGTCTCATTCATCTTCTTGTTTCTTCTGAACCAGATCTTTGATTTTAAAACTTGTAAAAAGCATATTTCAGAAAAAGCTACGAAAGCTATGTATGAAGCAACCAAAATAAAAAAGGCGAAAAAAGAATTTATCTACAAGCTGCCAATTGGATTTTTTTTGACAAATTAGTTAAACCAATCATTTCATATCGCTATGTAGTTTATGGATATAAAAATAATTAGATTAGTTGCAGGAACAGATTTAAAATTATCTGCTTTATCCTACAATCTTTTGCAGCAATT
>JAOXYI010072923.1:0-12469 GCA_028566495.1 Lithophaga antillarum | reverse complement strand
GACTCTGTGTTATACTAGAAATTTCCGGAATTGCAACGAAGTCGGAACTCCCATAATCGATAATATGTCAATTGTACCAAACTTGACATTTTCTGCACGTCCTTTTTGACGTGGTCAGTTCCATTGCAAACAGTTTCGAACCTCATATATTAATATTTTTATTCATAAAAAATATTTGTGTTTTAATGTCAAATAGCAGTAAAATTCAAAGTCATCTGGTAGATTGCGCCGACGTAACATTTCCTTTACATTGTTACCGTCCTTTGTATTAAAACGCCTCTTCAACTGTGGTAGATGTGTTTTGTTTTCATTTTTACACAAATCAAAAACAATTCCATTACGCAATGAGTTACTGTTAAACAATCAAACTACGTTTCCCATTTTTTGGGGGTATTTTCGGAAAGGTCATTCTTTCCACTTCTATTATATAATAGTGTTTCAAGAATTTATAGAATGAAATTCAGTAAGCGATTTAGCATATAACGAAATTTTTCAGGTAAAGCAAAGTGTGCTTTCCATATGTTCTTAGTAAAATGTCAAAAATATATGAAAATATGTTTGTATTCACCTTGCATACTGAAACATGTTGAAATGGTGACATTTTAATCTATGAACCATGGAAATTGCTTTATGTGTAGCTTTTCTCTCGTATGGCTCGTATGACTACAACACTTGATCGTCTATTTCAATGCTTTAATTAGTTTTTAAAAAGTTTGTGTTGGCTGACTGTCCCCAGTTTATTTTCTTCATCCTCTGCGAAATTTTAGAAGTGTTCTCAGTATTTCAGTGTTTGGCCTTTTCTTCCCTGAGTAGCTTTAAAGCTAACCTACTGTAAAACACATTTAGACTGTTTTATTTTTCTAAATTAAAACCTTATTACTTTGTAACGTCATTCTGTTTTCTTTTAATATAATTTGAATGGGAATTGAGAGTCTTAAATTACCGCAGGTAAACTCGTACACTCAAGTTACAATTTTACTCCATCTTCGCAGAAATGGTCTGTCTTGGAATGTATATACCATAAAACTAGATGTCACTGGCAGACATTGAACTGGTAAAACATATATTGGAAGACGATCATCCCTAATCATGTTAATTAGTTCTGTAAAGTTTTAAGCTAGTCAGATGCAATCATAATGATCGGAAATCATGTTGTATTGTACATCGACAAAATATTATCTTGAAACATAAACATCAAATAACAGTTTTTGTCACCCTTATATAAGACTGTGTCGTGTTATTCTGGGAAAATAGAGAACCATACTAGAAAGAAGACCAAGAAACGTTGGAAGTAATAAACCAGAAAAGCACGACAAACGTGTAAATAATCTTTGAACTGTTTTATTTCATGCTGAATACTTTTTACCATTTAGTCCTGTGTTGTAAATAATATAACTATCAAGATGTTTCAAATGACGATAAGTAAATGCTATAAGAAGTACAACAAAATTATCTTTCTTGTTATTTAATTTGAACTTTAAAACTGTTATTTGTTGAAAAATCGTTTCAAAATTTTGTTTTTACAGTTGTGATTTAAGAGAGATTTTTTTCCCATAGAAAACAATTAAAATGATCAAACAATAGGAATTATATCACAATATTGTACAAATTCACTAAATTTCACAATAATCTTATAAATACAATATTGAATGATATTTGAAATTTTGTTATCGAGGAGCATAAGGTCGAACTAACTTGCTTGTCGAAAATAGAATGAGAATACCGACGATCACAAGTCAAATGTCCATAGGACTAGACAAAACTGTTATCAACAAAGGATCAAATATAAACACAAACGTGGAAGTAGAACACCAAAAACCAACAGCTAGGACGATACGCACTGAAATGAAAGAGACGGAATTCACTAGTAAAGTCTATGATTCTTGTTTACAGGCGACGATTATTCTCTATCTCTCTCTCGTGTTTTGTTGGTGATATAGTGGATTGTATCATTTTTCAACAGGGAGGAATGCATGTCAGGTTTTTTTTGTTAGGAGGATAGACGCAATATTTTTTTGGGAATGTACTATTTGTCGAGTACTAAAACGGACACATCTTTCGGGGCGAGGTGAAAACTAATATTTCCTGGGCAAAAGATTTTAAATTGCAATAATTTGGAAACCTACTTTTGAAAATACCAATTTTATTTCAGGTTCTGCTACAAAATTAGAAATGGCAAATATGAAGCCCCAGTTTCAAGGATTATCCGACGCTCAGGCTATAATTACGTCTAACATGCAACATACCTAAAATGGAATATCAAGCAAGTCAGTTATTTATTAAGAAAATCACTGCCCAGATTGTCTTAAATGGGAACCTTCTGGAATTGTTAAATTAATACAAATCGTATATTATACATTTAGTTGACCAATTTAGTATTTACATGCCACAGCTATGTTTACGACCGACCCGTCAAGCCTTCTTAAGATGTTACAAATGTCCTCTTTTCAAATTTCATATTTTCTATCGTATTCTAAGTCCTCCACAATTCGTTTCGGCTAATTTCCATCTTCGTGAAGATTGCATCCTTTGGAGAGTGTAACAATCTGAAAATATTTTGGTGTCATGTAGGTGATAACAAAAGTTTTGAGAATGAACATCCCAATGCATAATTAGCTCTTAAATTCAATATTAAGTAGTTACCATTGTAACAAAAATATAAGTCCCCTTGAAAAAAAAAAGCGCTAGTTAATACGTGTGTATAAAACATTCATGTACAATGTATCTAATTAAAATTGGTTTGACACACTAACATACAATAATGTAAACATAACTTTTAGGTATACAAGTGGTTCTTACATGCATGGAAACCGTCCTGGCTCAACAAGTACATTTCTTTTAAATCTATATGTAAAACAGATTTGGTTTTACAGGAAAACAACAATTACAAGACATTCAACTTTGCGTAGTGAAAATGTTATTCATAAGGGAAAACTGCTGAACACAAGTAATCTTAACATTCACATTGGTCACTCAAAGACAATTCAAGGTTACAAACGCCCCTGAACGTATTCTCTAACAATGTCCATATCAGTATCTTCACTAATTTTGACTTGCATACAGGCTTTGAGAACTTTGAGACCTCGCGGTTGGTGCAGCATGTAGAGCAGTAGAAGCTTACTCTATCGATGCACTTGTTCTCATTTGTATTTTTGTGTGAGAGTTCGCTTTTCCGGTTCTCATTTTCTTCTCGTTTAAATATACTGGTTTTGTCTTTTTTATGTTTCAGCTCTGACTTGTTTTATCAGTTACTGTTTTTTTTTGCTGTCGCCATAACAGAAGACACACTATAATTATTCCACACTACCTTGCAAAGTAAATGTGCGATTTATCTTAAGACATCTCTAATGACGAAATGATAAATCATTTGAATGTAGGATTGTATTTTCAGACTTTGACACTCACAAATGTTTTCTGTTTTTAAGTTCATATTGAACATTTTGCGTCATTAATGTTAATTTTCTTGGAATACAGATAATTTAGGTTTCCAGTATTTGATCATTTTAATCAGCACTAGTTTTCAATTATGCATACTTCCATCTTTTGTCTGTTTTTATTTTAAAGTCGTATCAAGATGAGTCAATATGATTTCCCGACATAACATATTGTTGGTCTATGATTGATTGATTGAACGAATTATTAACGCCACTTTCAGTCATTTTACAGCTATATCGTGGCGTCAAGTTTTTACTGGGAGAGGAAGCAGGAGTACCCGATGAGAACAATGACCTTCTGCGGAAACACTGGCAATTCTTGTCAATTAAAGGTTGAAGTCGAGCATACCTCGCCACGAGCAAGTCTCGAACTCATAACCTCAGTGCTGACACGCCAATGATCAATAGTCGATATGACTAACTACCTAGACCACTCGACCACCGAGGCCCCGCATCAAAATCAAATGCATTTTTTTTATGATGTCAAAGAATAAACCCCTAAAATTATTTCAAACTCACCTATTTATTTGTCAAGGTAAACCTTGAACAAAACAAAATGATAGTCAAAACAATTTACATCTATTTGATTTTGAAATTCTGAAAATAAAAGAAGCCAATTAAAATATATTAAGCTCCTCTTTAGCAGCCATACTGCCTAAAACAAGGAATGCTGTATATACAATAGACGCCCTTATACAAACAAATGTGACAAAAAGTAACTAAATACCAAACGCAACTGAAATACGTTGTCCAAACTATGTGAATTTTCATCCATATACAAGTATCTAAATTAAAAGAAGAAAACTTCGGGACAATTCATTATTATCTGTTTCAAGAATCTATATTAAATACCCCAATTGAAAATAATGCAACAGATAACATATAGTAATTGTAGAAAGTTAGGCCTATGGGGATATGTAGGTATATGGTAGGCTATCTAAGCCAAATGCTTAAGCAAACGGAGTAAAATGCAACTACATTAACAGGCCTTAGTTATATGTTTTAATTTTGTTTGAGATCTTATTTTGATCTTGTTTATAAGGATAAGGAAATATTTGGTTTTAAAACTTGAAATGGATAAATTAATAAATAACGTTTAAACTTTAAACTAAACCATTATCGAAAGAATAAAGAATAAAGTGAAAATCATCTGAATATTTTAGTCGTCTGTTTCTTTATACCCTCCACCGCAGATAAATTGTCCCAACAAATGGCCTTTGTTGCTGAATCACTGGATCTGAAGGGCATAACCGAATGACAAACGCTTATTTTTATTACTGCAACTAACTTCGGTAATCAGAATACAGAAATATTTACGGTTGGTATGCAATATTTGTCAGTATAAGAGTTGTACCAGAAAGTCAGAATGCTATATACTAAATTGATTTAAACAAAAACAATATATGGTTTCTGAAATTATACGCGACTGAAAAAACTGAATATCTGAGGCTCCACACTGACACTACGATTGGTGTGGAGCTAAACTAAGTATGATCAGCCAACCTATAATCCAAGAGATCAGTCGTATGAATAGAATTTTGATTGGAATTCAATTTTCTGTGGATTTTTGCTTTATTCGACTAAAAGGAGAGGAATTGTATGCATTTGTACGTGTCTATGCTGAACATATTTATAACAATTAATCGGATTGTTTATCGCTTTCCTTTATCCATGATAGAAGAATTCAGATTATATTGAAGATTATTACGTTACTCAAAAGTTTTTTGTACATGTCTGTTGACTTGACTAGTACATAGTCAGTAGCAATAAACTGTTAGTGGTTTCATATCTATATATATAAAAACTGAAAAGTTGCATATATACAACACATGCATAGTGTCTTGAAATATATAATTTAGTTATATGAGTGTGAGAAACAGTAGTAATACCGGTTCTCCCTGTTACGTGTCGAACACGAAAAAAAAAAGAAAAGTTTAAGACATTATGCATGTATTGCTTTTATCCTGCATATAATTAGCATCATTAATATTAATATAATGCAGCTTGAAGCTTAAATACATTTTATTAACTTCTGGTTCGACTGATATTTACGTAATTTGCTTAATATCATGTTCAGCTACTATAAATTATCAGGGTAGCAGGAGACAATGTACGGATAGTAGACGAATAATTGTTGCCTTTATATGTATCACACCGGGGGAAGTCGCTCCAAATAGTTTGGTCTTAAATTTTAATCGAAGGCTTTAGTGATTTAGGTCAAATTTAAAATTTAGCAATGAAGACTGTTCAAAGGGTACAGTCTTAAAAATATTTAACTTATTGAAAAGCCCATGCCTTCTTTCCTAGACGACAGAGCATTTTAGTGAATTTGACGACGTTGCAAAACAAATACCACATGTATGTCATGAAAACTGATAATTTTAAAAGTTACAGTAATTTTTTATTTGACTGAGGAATTCCGGAATTTGATAAATATATTGTTTAACATACAGTGCACAAAGTTAACTGAAATAACTGGTTTTCGTTTATCATCTTGGTAGTTTAGTAATGTACAAAATGTACAAAGCAATGGTAACGTTTAGTCTTGTTTGTCCTACTTTTGACAGGGATATGATTGCCTTGAATTTACTTTCAGTAAAATTTTAACAGTTTCGTTGGGATTGCTATACGATTGGCCGTCCTGGATATTAAAAACTGAACAGGCATTTTGTTTTTAAATACAAGAAAGCGTCGTACAAAATATATCTTTGATAATTTTTCTGACTTGGGGCCATTTTTTAATAATGAAAAAGAAATGATGTATGATTTTTCTTGTTGTATCAGTTTTTGACGTACATTTTTGTGATGGATTTTTGATTTTATTAAATGCTAACTCTACAAAGTCCGTTACGAGTTCGTCTCAAATTCAACAAAACATCATTCAGTATGTGCATCTATTATTAGCGACAACAAATCAACTGCAGAAAGAATTTTTGAAATCAACACAAGTGATTTTAAAACTCAGACAGGAAATGGAAGAAAAGGATAAAACGATAACTTCTCTAATTGCAAGCAACAATGCAACAAGTATAAAATATGATAGTCTCCAGCTGCAAGGTATCTTAAAATAATGTAAATATTTTTTTGCATAAACTTATTATTTTCAACACTAAAAGATAATATAATGTAACATATTTCGTTTTTGTTTTTTGCCTCATATATTTCTAACAGTAATTTAATATATTTGTCCCGAACAAGTATGATTACTTCGCAGTTTGGTGAGTAATATGAATTGCTGAACGTAAAAATCACATCTGGACAGGACCGTGGAAGGCAAACACAGTAAGAACGCATGCAGGTATAAATCAGTAACATGCCTCATTTATATGAAGCACCCGTCTTGATGTGAAGACCATAAACTCGGGTTTGGAGAAAGCAACTGACTAAAATAAACGAAGACTCTTTTATGAGCAATAAAACGTTCGACTGATCTATATACATGTACATTGTTTTGCAATGAGATCCGTAGCTTATACATATTAACTTATGAAACCAATTTCAGTGCGCACGACAGGTGTTTCTGCAATAACCTTCATCAGGTATGCTCGAGACCAAAAATAATGGGAAGCCAAATATATAAAACGTATGGGAGCATCAAAACCAAAAAAGGACCTAAACAGTACAGCCAAAACCGTCTAAGGTCAACTTTGCTTGAGGGGGTTGTAACCTTAGTTTTTGTACTATTATGCCATTCAGTGATCGCAGATTGATTCCAGTTCACGGTGTTTTCACGCAAATATCTTAACGAGCGATGATGCAGAAGCGCAAGAAAAAAAATGTAGCAAATACATATATACAATATGTACTGCTAATTCTGTCGTATTAACATACAATGAAAACATTTTATAACATTGGATGTTTGTCATACATTCATTACTTTCTGTCTTGTGACTTGAGAAATAGGACTCGTGACGGATGTTGTATGAGGAGCAGGAGAAGCTTACATTATCGATGCACCTGTTCTTACTCCCGATTTTGTGTAGAAGTTCGGTTTGTCCGATTTTCAGTTCCTTTTGTTTCGTTTTTCTCTTTAATTTGTTTATACTAATGTAGGATCAGCGAAATTTGCTGCGGGTTAACTGAAATCATTTTTGTACATAGCACAGTCATATAAGCTTTGGTAATACCATTCAAATCTGTTTTTGCCTAGCTTCTATTAAAGTGTCACTAATATGCAAAGTCACTATTGGGTTAATGTTCCATGAATAAATCCTCTTTCAACATGTAAAAACAATATGTCTTCTAAATATCAACACCTGTTTTCAGAATTATAGTTTATTTTAAATTAAAAGTAAAGGCAATGAATTATATTGGTTGTAGGCAATATTGAAAAACACGCAAAGGATTTTGAAATTTTAATTACTTAAGGGGATAAATTGAAAGTTAAAGGATCTCGCATCATAATAAATGTTTATTACGCCAGTGTTCACATCTTTCCATACTATACGAATGGCCAAGCAACCCGAACTGAATAATAAAAAAAAAATATTATGGCTAAAATATGCAGAGTACCATACAGTTTCCTGATGCAAACAATCGGCATCATCAAGATCGGGGAAGTACCATTTTGAAATCAGGCTCAGTGAACCATTAAATATAGGTCATAAAGAGATACCTCGGTGGAGAAACTTACACATACAAGTATAATGAATTTTGTATGTAATGACACAGCTGTTTATAGCTGTTTTGTTCAATTTTCCTTCGATCTTTTGCGATGATAATTTCTATTATCACGCTACTCGCTTGATATGAAAAAGTATCGATTGTTCAATGACATCACATGCTACTTGATACAGCGATAAACAGATCATCTATGTTTTGTAAAACTCGAGAAGGTTTCTCGTTTTACAAAACATAGATAATCTACATACATGTGCGTTAAACAGTATTAAAGATAACATATTCAGAAATTAAAGTTAACTAGAAGTTCAGCTTCAATGTAAAGGCACATTCGAATGGTCATCCTTGTACACACCGAAAAATAATATATTGGCATTGACGTAGCGTCAATAACGGAAGAGCCATTCTTCTCAAAACCTCAGTGAATTATTATGAAAGCTATTTAAAGTATTGCTATAAAACACTTATTTCGATATACACATGTATGGCTTAATTATATTTTAAAAACATCTTTTACATCTTTTTGGACGTCACAGCTAGATATTGAGGCTGGTCTTTGTTTCAATTTTTGCGATAAATTTACAGATATATTTTGATTGTCTGCATCTAAGTTTTCAATACAGCATTTAAACAAAGACAAGATAACTTTTAGCACCAAATATGTACATTTTCGACCAAATCCTGTTATTAAGGGAGTTATATTCTTAAAATGAAATAACAATTCTTGAAAAAACATTAAACAGCATTATTGAGTTGTACATATAAATCTTGGAATAAAAAAAGTACGGTTAAAAACCAATGATTCCTAGTTATTTATTAAAAACGTCATTTTGACGTCACTATTAATCCAAAAATAATGTATCGTTTTCTTTAATATGCTGTGAAATGCTTAGAAAATATTAGAAAATATTTATGACTAACATTCAGAGTAATTTACCGCTAAATTCTGTTTCTGTATTGCAAATGACAATCATATCCCATTCGGCACGTTTTGACGTCATGACTTTAGGCACCATTTTCACACCTTTACTACCACATTTCATTTTTACGATACATATGTTTCTTAAGCTACAAGTTTACATCTTTTAAACGAGCCATAATTTAAGCATTAAGTATTCGGATAATTTAAATTATGAAAAACAAGTGTTTCGTTGCTCTGCTGATAGAACATCGTAAATTTTTTCACCAAGTTCTATGAATACAGATAATTTAGATTTTCAGTATTTGATCATTTTAAGCACTAGTTTTCAGTTATGCATACTTCCATACATTGACTTCGTCATTTCAAAGTAGGTGTAACTAAAGGCAGTTGATATATGTTGTACAGTTTATGTGATGTTACCTCCAAATATCTAGATTTAATCGACTATATGATGTATATTAGGCTTCAGGCCACCTCATTACTATCTATTATAAATATTTCTATTAAAATTTGACAAAAAGCAATACTCACTGATAACCACAGCATACCATATGGAATTTAATTACAAAGAGTAGTCTTGGAAAATTAGTCTGGTTGGGTCTGTTGGGATATATATAGGCGCAGGATAGGTTATCTAAGCCAAATACCTAAGCAGACCGAGTAAAAATTCAATAAACAACAAGTCTAAGTTATATGTTTAATTTTATTTATGAGATCTAATTTCTATTTTGTTTAAGTTAAGGAGAATCAAATATTTGGTAATAAAACTGGCAAATTAACTTTTTAACTTTATATACCATTATCGAAAAATAATAGTGTGAAAAGGTTCTGGATATGCTAGTCATTTTTTTTTCTTTTATACTCTTCATTTCAGATAAATTGCCCAAACAAGTGGCCTTTGTTGCTGAATCACGGATTCTGAAGGACATAACCGAAGGCCAAACGCTTATTTTTATTACAGTAAAAACTAACTTGGGCAACCAGTATGATCATAATACAGAAATATTTACAGCTAAGTTCAGCGGTTGGTATGAAATATTTGCCAGTATAATAGTTGGAGCGATAAGTAAGGATGCTGTATGCGAAATTCATATAAATAAAAACAATATTCGGTTTCTGATTTTATATGCAATTGCAAAACTCGAATACCTGAACATCCATACTGACACAGTGATGGGTGTTAAATATCTGTCCAGTGGAGATAAATTGAGTATGATCAGACAAACCCATAATCCGAAAGATCTATTTTGTGTATGTAATGTTGATTTTGGTTTAGTTTTCGCTGGTTTTTGCTTTATCCGACTCAAAGGAGAGGAAGTGTATGTATTTGTACATGTTTATGCTGAACATATTTATAATAAAAATTCGGATTGCATATCACTTTCTTTTATCCATGATAGTACAATTCAGAGTAAACCGAGAATTATTATGAATTATTATGAAAGATGTAGTGTATGAGGAATATTAATGAGAAAATACTTGTCAAGGCGTATGAAATTTACGTTAGGCCAAAGTCTTATTACATATATGTTGACTTGCGTAATAAGCAGTCCGTTATATTAATAAATTATTAGTGGTTTCAGTATATCTGTACATGTATTACCTGAAAAAGTTGTATATATACAATACATGCATAAAATCTTGAAATATAAATTGTATTTGTATGAGGCTCAGAAACAGGCGAAAGACGAAATCTATCGAGCATTACTTCGCGTTTCGTGCCAAATACAAATAACTTTGATATTTAGAGACACTATATATGTATTATTTTTATCCTGCATATGATTAATATCATTAGAATTAATATAAAATAGTTCAAAAACAACCTGAAGCGAGCAAATGTTTCACTAAGGTACTCAGACACGTAATTTGCATTCCGCATTAAACTCTATACTGGATCAGGTTAACAGGAAACCATGTACGTGTAGTAGATGAGTAATTGTTACCTTTATATCACACCCGCAGGAAAAAGCAATTCTAATATACAACATATTCAATATTTCAGTGTAGTACTGTGTTCATATATCACTTTACCTGCAAATTTGTGGTAATTATATGAATAAACAATTCTAATGCAAGTGAAATACATACTGTACGTATTTTTTTCATGAAAGCGACCTATGTATACATTTAGCGACCTTTTGTTACACTAGGAAATGCAGCTATTCGTGTCATTACCAGAGCTTGTCTCAAATTTCCTACAATAGTACGAAACTTTATTCATTAAATCATAACCGCTCTCAAATTTGTAAGGGTAGCTACTGTTTATTGTCTTTGGACAAGAAAGAAAAATACGGAACTTACTAATGATCCGTTTTCGTTGCATTTTCGTTCAATATTGTTTTCCTTCGTCTCTTTTTTCATTCGTCACATTGAAAATCAGAATAAATTGGTACTTTCATGCAGATATATATTCAGATTTCAATGAATCAGATATTTCAAAATCCTGTATTCACTTACATAATATTGAAGTATTCCTGTCGAATTAGGAAGTGTCTAAGCAGGCAGATTTTTGTAGCAACTGCAAAGGATAATACAGCGCTAAATGAAAAAAAATATGACAATGAATATCAGTGAAAATACAGGTCCCGAGCGTAAATGATAAAACACTAATTATGATGAAACATCATTTAGAGTTAAATGAAATATGTAAACTAGACCTGGTCGCTACTATTCAGTTACTATTACCACTAAAAAAAATCTTTAGTTCATTTATTGAAGACTTTTAGAAGACCATTGATACCAAAAATACCAAAGGTCCCCATATTTATTAAATTTATTACTTTCAGTTAGAAAACACAAAATAAAATAAATCGATATCTTGTACATTTAGATTATTTGATAAGGGAGAGCTTTTAGAGATTTAAGTTTTGACAGCTAATGGAAATAATGCATAACAAAAGCAATTATGTGTTGTGTTACAAATGCAAGTGACCGAAAATAAAACATTGAACCTAAAAACAGCATTCAAATTCAAAAGTGAAAACAAAATTCATATATCGATTAAAAAAAGGTCTGTTTGCCATCATGTACGAAAATTAACACGAGTTCATTGGGGTCAATCCGAGCGTTGATATTAAATCGAAATCCCTTTTCTTCCATCATTTGGAATCTTTACACCCCAGATAACTATACATCTACCTGCTGTGTATGTAAAATTTACATGAATCAATTTAGTTTACAAGTATAGAATGAAAATCAAATAAGTTGAGAAAATGGAATCGATATACACCCAAAAACCTTTAAACCGATCCTTTAAGCTTGGTTTTAGGGAATTTATTATCACCCTTCATCTGCCGCTATACAGAAGACAGCAAGTTATGTAATCGTTTACATTTCAAAAATATCGCAGTTATTTTATCGTACTTTTCTTCAAGTGAATACAATACATGCTATAAAGGCTGGATATGTAACATATCGAAAACGAAATTGGACAATCGAAGATACAGAGGAAAATAATGTGTGCATTCCATAAAAAAAACTGCCATTTTCT
>JAOXYI010072922.1:0-20076 GCA_028566495.1 Lithophaga antillarum | reverse complement strand
ACATCAAACCGGAGGAGACCGTAGCGAAAAATTCCAGAAAAATCCATGAAAACCCCACTTCCGGTTGCGCATGCGCAACCCATCCATCCAACATGGCGGACATCCTCGTACAAATGGGTGAGAGAGCCAAAACGGAACAACTTCGTTGTTGCTAAGGGCGTTGCTAGGGACTACTTCCGGTAACGTGACTTCCGGTGACCAAGATGACGTCACTTCCGCTGACGTCATTTCAGGAGGTCCTCTGCGCGGTCCTCCTGCGGCAAAATACTAACCGAACGCAACACCTATACTACTGGCCTGGGTGGCCCGAGTAGTTAAGGCCGTGGGTTCGAGTACCGCTCGCTCAACTTTATATGCTTCGGTACCCAAGGTCGGGGGTTTCACCGGTCAGCTGGATAGGTGAACGTTTTTTCACCCCAGTAAGTCTGGTAGTACCGATAGAGCTGGAAAATTGATAAAAGTGACGATAAACACCAACAACCCAACTTATATGTACGCATCCTATCAAATTTTTTAAATTTCAAACAAATACTTAAAACATAAATAGAGAACTAATTTTTTCCATGGATTTGTAAAACGCTTAATGTTACTTGAACATGTTCAAAATTAATTTTCAACCAGTTGATTTTTTAAATTTCCTGCACATCAACTGTATTATTACGAACTTGTATATTTTTTACGTGAGTAAAATGTATTACGATATTTGGACCGTGTATTCAGCAATAAACTGCATCTATTTCAAAACTGTATCGCTGTACGTTTGGCTGAGGTCGACTCGGTTATTTTGTTTTGAATCCCTTCGATATGTCGGACGAAATAAGAATCGATTGTGAAATTTTTTAAATTAAACTACATTGTACACATTTTGTACAGGACAGTTTGTTATATAAAAATATCCGATCGTTCATACATGTTTTTATCCAATACTAAAAGACAAAGTAAAGCATGTGGAAGCTTCTCTAATTTTTAACCGTAGAACATTTTATCTATATTTTGTAGATGACGTAATACTTTCATCAACATCATTCCCCCAAGCACAGTCGCCAGTAAAACTACAACCTCCAATAACCGCTGTTTTGAGACAGAAAATCAATATAGAATCTGGTACACTTATTCCTGACTGTATCATCATCAACAACCAGTTAGTGTTTACTGACTATGACAATGGCAAGTTAATTATTCATGATATGAATGGTAGATACAATCGTGATATAAGTCTGTCTGGTTATCCATGGGGAATAACAAAGACAGACAATGAGAATGTCACTGTTACTGACCCTGTCAGTGAGTACATAGAGATTATTAATATAACTGCAGGAGAGGTGAAGGGCAGAATCAGTGTTAGTGGTGGGTGTTGGGGGATATCATACAATGACGGACTACTGTATGTTGTTACTGATAACAGTATACAGGTGGTGGATCTGAAAGGAAATATAATACGTACTCTAAATTTACCGACAGACCATGACTGGTCTATTACAACTCACAAAGACAGATTGTACTGTACAGATTACGCTATTAAATTATACTGTTGTGATTTATATGGCAAAGTTATATGGAAGTTTACAAGTGATAAAATGAGAAAACTACGTGGTGTTACAACTGACGGACATGGTAATGTGTACGTGGCTGGTTACAAATCTAACAACGTGACAGTGGTATCATCTCATGGACAACGTTGTACAGAACTTATTACAAAGTCAGACGGTTTAAATAATCCCAGAGGTATTTACTACGACGACCCAGCAACTGTTTATTGGTGTGTAACAAGATATTCAACGCATTTTGCTTCGACAATGATCAAAAACACAAATAACTGTGTCATTCACTATGATGCTTATAGGATTGGTAATGATAAATGTAACAGAAATAAATACATAACAATTGAAAATTTTTTGTTGAATGTGTAATTACCAAAATGCATATTTCAAGTAACATAAAACAATGAAAGCTAAATGTTCTATTGCATAGCTCTATATATTTGAAAATAATCATCAGTTAGTCAAATAAACACGGAAGATGAAAGCAAAATTAGAAGTAGAAGAATGAGAAAAGTGAAATACAAGATCCAAATATGTTCAAAATAGAAGGTCCAGATAAACTGTAAGATGATTTTCGCCACTTTTTCCCCTGGGGATTTATTTACTATATTATGAGTACTGCATGCATGCATTCAATGTTATAAATGAAGCCAATGAAACTTTAAATAACCCCGTATCCTCTTTTATTCAGTTTTATTCCCAAATGAGACAATGTTACATTTAATACCCCATATCCTCTTTTATCTAGTTTTATTCTGAATAAGATAATGTTACATTGCATGTGTGATATAAATCTCGTTACAATATGAGTTGTCCAGTATTTGCTGCAGAAAATAATAGATGGTAGAAAACCGTTCAGATCCTGTACAACTGACCTCAGATTAAAGGGAAAAAGAGTAGAAACACATAGAAAACCCGTGCATCAGCGGAAAAAGAGAAGAAAACCGCCCGAACACTATACAACTGACTTCAAATTAAAGGGAAAGAAAGGCAGAAAAACATTCAACTGGTTTCAGTTGAAACATAAAAGAGACTTGAAAACCATCCAAATCTATACAATTGACCCCACATTAAAGGGGAAAAAAGAGCAGAAAACCGTCCAAACTTACTTCAAATTAAATGGCAAAAAAGACCAGTTTTCTTCTCTCTTTCCCCTTTTCCCTGTCGTCAGCTGTATAGGATTAGGACAGTTTTCTTCTCTCTTTCCTCTTTTCTCTGATGTCAGCTGTGTAGGGTCAGGACAGTTTTCTACTCTCTTTCGCCTCTACTCTGATATCAGCTGTATAGTGTTAGGACAGTTTTCTACTCTCTTTACCCTTTACTCTGATGTCCGCTGTACAGTATTAGGACAGTTTTCTACTCTCTTTCCCCTTTACTCTGATGTCCGCTGTACAGTATTAGGACAGTTTTCTACTCTTTCCCCTTGACTCTGACGTCAGCTGTATAGGGTTAGGACAGTTTTCTACTCTCTTTCCCCTTTACCCTGTCGTCAGCTGTATAGGGTTAGGACAGATTTCTTCTCTCTTTCCCCTTTACTCTGTCTTCAGCTGTATAGGGTTGGACAGTTTTCTACTCTCTTTCCTCTTTACTCTGATGTCAGCTGTATAGGGTTGGGACAGTTTTCTTTGCTCTTTCCCCTTTACTCTGTCGTCAGTTGTATAAGGTAGGACAGTTTTCTACTCTTTTTCCTCTTTACTCTGATGTCAGCTGTATAGTGTTAGGACAGTTTTCTACTCTCCTTCCCCTTTACACTGACGTCAGCTATATAGGGTTAGGACAGTTTTCCACTATCTTTCCCTTTTACTCTGACGTCAGTTGTACAGTATTAGGACAGTTTTCTACCCTCTTTCCCCTTTACTCTGATGTTAGCTGTATAGTGTTAGGACAGTTTTCTACTCTCTTTTCCCTTTACTCTGATGTCAGCTATATAGAGTTAGGACAGTTTTCTACTCTCTTTCCCCTTTACTCAGACGTCAGTTGTATAGTGTTAGGACAGTTTTCTACTCTCTTTCCCTTTTACTCTGACGTCAGCTGTATAGTGTTTAGGACAGTTTTCTTCTCTCTTTCCCCTTTACTCTGTCGTCAGATGTATAGGGTTAGGACAGTTTTCTACTCTCTTTCCCATTTACTCTCTCGTCAGCTGTATAGGGTAGGACAGCTTTATACTCTCTTTCCCCTTTACTCTGACGTCAGCTGTATAGAGTTAGGACAGTTTTCTTCTCTTTTTCCCCTTCACTCTGGTGTCAGCTGTATACGGTTACGACAGTTTTCTTCTCTCTTTCCCCTTTACTCTGACGTCAGCTGTATAGTGTTAGGACAGTTTTCTACTCTCTTTCCACTTTACTCTGATGCCAGCTTTATAGAGTTAGGACAGTTTTCTACTCTCTTTCCCCTTTACTCTGTCGTCAGCTGTATAGGGTAGGACAGTTTTCATCTCTCTTTTGCCTTTACTATGATGTCAGCTGTAAAGTGTTAGTTTTCTACTCTCTTTTCCCTTTACTCTATCGTCAGCTGTATAGGTTTAGGACAGTTTTCTACTCTCTTTCCCCTTTACTCTGTCGTTCAGCTGTATAGCGTTAGGACAGTTTTCTTCTCTCTTTCCCCTTTCCTCTGACGTCAGATGTATAGCGTTAGGACAGTTTTCTACTCCCTTTCCCTTTTACTCTGACGTCAGCTGTATAGGGTTAGGACATTTTTCTATTCTCTTTCCCCTTTACTGTGATGTCATCCGTATAGCGTTAGGACAGTTTTCTTCTTTCTTTCCCCTTTACTCTGACGTCAGCTGTATAGGGTTAGAACAGTTTTCTACTCTCTTTCCCATTTACTCTGACGGCAGCTGTATACGGTTAGGACAATTATCCACTCTCTTTTCCCTTTACTCTGTCGTCAGCTGTATAGTGTTAGGACAGTTTTCTACTGTCTTTCCCCTTTACCCTGATGTCAGCTGTATAGAGTTAGGACAGTTTTCTACTCTCTTTCCCCTTTACTCTGACGTCAGCTATTTAGGGTTAGGACAGTTTCTACTCTCTTTCCCCTTTACTCTGATGTCAGCTATATAGGGTAGGACAGTTTTCTACTCTGTTGTCACCAGAAAACTATACAAACACTGTCCAACTTATCGCAATTTACAGCGGGAAAAAATACCGAACACTATACAATTAACCTAAGATTATAGGTTGTCCTAACCCTATACAGCTGACACCAGAGTAAAGGGGAAAGAGAGAAGAAAACTGTCCTAACTCTATATAGCTAACATCAGAGTAAAGGGAAAAGAGAGTAGAAAACTGTCCTAATACTGTACAGATGACGTCAGAGTAAAGGGGAAAGAAAGAAAAAAGCTATTCTAACACTATACGGGAAGAGAGTAGAAAACTGTCCTTACCCAATACAGATGACGTCAGAGTAAAGGGGAAAGAGAGTAGAAAGCTCGAGACACTATACAGTTGACGTCAGAGTAAGGGGGAAAGAGAGTAGAAAACTGTCCTAACCCTATACAGATGACATCAGAGTAAATGGGAAAGAGAGTAGAAGACTGTCCTAACCCTATACAGCTGACGACAGAGTAAAGGGGAAAGAGAGAAGAAAACTGTCCTGACACTATACAGCTGACATCAGAGTAAAGGGAAAAGAGAGAAGGAAACTGTCCTGACCCTATACAGCTGAAGTTAGAGTAAAGGGGAAAAGAGAGTAGAAAACTGTCCTAACCCTATACAGCTGACATCAGAGTAAAGGGGAAAGAGAGAAGAAAACTGTCCTAACCCTATACAGCTGACATCAGAGTAAAGGGGAAAGAGAGAAGAAAACTGTCCTAACACTATACAGCTGACGACAGAGTAAAGGGGAAAGAGAGTAGAAAACTGTCCTAACCCTATACAGCTAACACCTGAGTAAGGGGGAAAGAGAGTAGAAAACTGTCCTAACCCTAAATAGCTGACGTCAGAGTAAAGGGGAAAGAAAGTAGAAAACAGTCCTAACCTTATACAGCTGACATCAGAGTAAAGGGGAAAGAGAGTAGAAAACAGTCCTAAACTTATACAGCTGACATCAGGGTAAACGGGAAAGAGAGTAGAAAACTGTCCTAACACTACACAGCTGACATCAGAGTAAAGGAGAAAGAGAGTAGAAAACTCTCCTAACACTACACAGCTGACGACAGAGTAAAGGGGAAAGAGAGTAGAAAACTGTCCTACCCTATACAGCTAACATCAGAGTAAAGCGGAAAGAGAGTAGAAAACTGTCCTAATACTGTACAGATAACGTCAGAGTAAAAGGGAAAGAGAGTAGAAAACTATCCTAACACAACACAGCTGACACCAGAGTAAAGGGGAAAGAGAGTAGAAAACTGTCCTAAACACTATACAGCTGACGACAGAGTAAAGGGAAAAGAGGGTAGAAAACTGTCCTAACACTATACAGCTGACATCAGAGTAAAGGGGAATGAGAGTAGAAAGCTGTCCTAACTCTATACAGCTGACATCAGACTAACTCTATACAGCTGACGCCAGAGTAAAGGGGAACACTATACAGCTGATCTCATTTGAAGAGTAAAAAAAACATCCAAACAGTATGAAGCAGACCTCAAACAAACGAGTAAAAAGAGTAGAAAATCGTCTAGAACACTATACAGCGGATATCAAATTGAAGGGGAGAAAGAGTAGCAAGACACTATACAATTGACCTCATATTAAAAGGGTACAGAGTGGAAACCGTCCAAACACTATAGAACTAACATAAGAGTATTGATTGGTTCTATGGGGTCTTTACGCCACTTTTAGCAATTTTTTTAGCTATATCGTGGCGTCCAATTTTTACTGGAGGGATGAATTTACAACCCCAGTGATGACACTCCGGGGATCAATATAAAAGTAAGTAAATATGGTTAACTACCTAGACCACCGAGGACCCCTGACCTTAGATTAAGGCAGAAGTTTAGTAACCATTCCACCACTACACAACTGACCTCAAGTTAAAAGGGAAAACAGCAAAAAAACGCCAGTACACTAGACAACGGACGTGAAAGTAAAGAAGAAAAAGAGTACAAAGTCGTTTAGAACACAACAGAACTACAGTCAAATTAAAGGGGAAAAAGAGTGGAACGCAGCCCAAACACTATATATCTGACATCAAATTAAAAGGGAAAAGACTAATATTAGTAGCCGAATAATATGACTTAATAATGAATGTAAAAACAGGCAAGAACTGAAAGACAAAAGACGAGAATTCTTACTTGATATTTGATTTCCCTGTAGGGATCCCGTGAAGATACCTTCTGTGGCTATACATATTAGTGCATTTTCTCTTTTTTTCATCTCCTTTTCAACCGAACTCTCAAGATCAAGTAAGCTATAATCACCATAAAAATACACAACCATGGCTCATAAAATAATCATAGGCAAAAAACGTCAAAAGTCTTGTTGAAAAACACAAGCAAATTTACATCATACTTAACATGAATTTATAATAACATTGGATAGCAATAATCCTACACTGTATACTTTTACACCGGCCTGCGACATCTTGACGGTGGCGGATGTTTACCCTTCCGGGGCACTCCATTTGATTTTATGGTCCTGGTTTCGTTGTTCGTATGGAGTATATCTCTACCTCTGTGATATACATTTGTACTGATGTTTGCCGGATATTTGTACCCCTTCGTAGCACCAGACCTGGTTTTACTGTCGACAATTCATTAACTGTTAAGGACTGACAGGATCTCAGTTAATTAATGCGTGTTCATACTTTATTTTATTATTTTATACAATCTTACTCCTACATCATACACCCAAGATAGAACTTTAACGGCAACGCATAATGACGAATAAAGTGTTGGAATCGGGATATACGTATCTTTCCAGAGTACCTGACACATCTCTCGTTTTTGTGGAAGTTTGAGTTGTCTTAGATTGTACCATTAGAACTGTTCTCCTTGTCACTGTTCACCCAGATTAGAACTTTTACCATCTGACGTGAAGACGGGTGCTGTGAACTGATCACGATAAACTTACTCTTCCAAATATCCCGATATCATTCTTGGTTTCTAAAGACATTCGAGTATCTTCGGTCATACCTTAAGAGGCCTACTCAATATCTTTGTTAGTCATTGTACATTATACACAAGGTTATGTCTTTTAAGCGACCATGTGACATAATGACGGGTGCCTTGTACGGATCAGGATATACATACACTTACAGAGTACCTGATGTCACGGTCAGTTAAAAAGGAGCTAGCCACCATGAATATACAACTAGAATTTTGTCTTTGTACACACAGATTACATTGTATGAGTTGGCACCGACTTTCACCCTGTGACATAAAGATGCCGATTACGAATCAAGATATATTTACCCTTCCAGAGTACCTGATACAGTCCTGGTTTCTACACGATTTCGAAGTGTTTGGATTGTACCATTAAACCCCTTGTCATGGCTGGTATACACGCTATTCACTCAGATTTTAAGGCTTACATCTGCTTTGAACCAGTGACATAATAACTATACTAACCCTTGCAGAGCACGTGACATCACTCTCGGTTTCTGAAGAATTGTATCTTGGATTGAAATCCTCGTATTTGTAGACCCATGTTTTAACTTTTACATCAACTTGACCCTGTGATACAAGGAAAAGTGTCGTACACTGATCAGAATATCTACTCTTCAGAGTATTTTCTATTACTATCGGTTTCTACTGGAGCATATTTGATTGTTCACTTCTTGTCTTTGGTAGTAAGTACATATTACATTCAGATTATTATTTTACACTTACATATATGACCCAGTGATATAATGATGGTTGTCGTTTACGGATCAGGATATACTTACCTTTCCTGAGTACCTGGCATACTATCCGTTTCTATAGGAGTTTGAGTGTCACTGGATTGTGTCATTAAAACTCTAATTCGTGTTACAGTAAACACAGGTTATGACTTTTAGAACTAGAATTAGTTTTGAATTAAACTGTTGTCTCCCACTCTCCGTTTTTTTTTTCATTTTATGGCCACGATGTAGAACACGCCTGTCATAATATAAATATTAAGATGGTATACTGAAGTCACCTCAGATCTCAAAAGTCCAGTTACAGACAGACAGACAAAATAGAAATATTGACAAAATCCCCACACATATATGTGACCTAGGGTCACTGGGGTTGTTTCAAAACATCATCTGATAGTGCTTACCATTTATGAAAATTTCAAAGTTACAGACGGTGCTTAACATCTCATCCGTTTATTGGTTTCACATGAGCTGAATGGCAATATTGACAAAAGACCCGCCCATTTCTGTGACCTGGGGATAGGGTCACAGAGGTTGTTTACTGCATATCATTTGATGGTGCTTAACATTTATGCAAAAAATCATCTTAATCCATATACTGGTTTTAAAGTTATGGATCCGGACCTGAAACAAACTGAACAGAAATACATTTGTACTGATAAACGCCACGCCCATTCTGTGACCATGTGAATAGGTTCACGGGTGTTGTTCAAGATAGATTTTTGCATTGTTTAATGGTGATTAGCATTTGTGCAATATATTATCTTAATCCATCCATCTGTTTACAAGACTGCACACGAACTGTATAGTGATACTGATAAACGTTACGCCCATTTCAGTGACCCTGGGAATAGGGTTACGAACTTGTGGTAATATGTTATATGAAGGTGCTTAACATATGTGAAAATATCATCTCTATCCATAAACTAGTTTAAAAGTTACAGGCTATATAGCGATATTGACAGATTGCCAGTATTACAGGATAAACAATACTAGATTAACCAGTATTGTTGAATTGCCAATACATGAAAACCAGTATCGTTGAAGCTACAATACTGATAAAGCCAGTATTATGTTTACAATACCCCAGAATAAAATTTATTCCAGTATTGTATCTACAATACTGGTAAAACATGTATTAAATATAATAACTCCAGTATTTTTCGGAACAAAAATTGCATTTTGAACAATACTGGTACTACAGAACAAAATTATCTACCAGTATTGTGAATACAATACTGGATCACCTGTTCAACAATCTTGGATTTACCAGTATTGTTCATCGACAATACTGTTATAAAATTTTGTTCCAGTATTCGACAAAAGCCCCCCACCCATTCCTGTGACCCTGGGAATAGGGTCACACGGGTTGTTCGCGACATATCGTCTGATGGTGGTTAACATTTATGCAAAAGATTATCTCTATCCATTCAATGATTTTAAAGTTATAGACTGGACACGAAATTAATTGTAATTTTAACAGAAGCTCCGCCCATTTTCCCACTCCTAGGGATAGGGTCACATGAGTTGTTCGCTACACATTGTCTGGTATGCTGAACAATTAAGCAAAGTATGTTGCATGTTCGTGTGTTGTTTGTTTGTTCTCGTCTTCCTCGTTCCCATTATTGCCTGTGTCCTCGGATTGTTCCACCTTGAATGCTCCTTCGGTTTTCTCTCGCCTTTCTCAAGCCGTCTACTGGTTTAAAAGTTATTGAGCTGACGGAAGTCTGACGGACGGACGGACGGACGGACGACATAAATAGTATGTCTCCCCAGAGGCCGTGTACAGTTCAGGAAATACTAACCCTGACAGTGTACCTGCATAACACTTGCAATTTCTATATGATTTCAATTTGTTTTAGATTTTACGAATTGATCTGTACTCCATGTCTTTGATAGTAAATATATATTATACACTAGGATTATTACCTTTACTCCGACTTTGACCCTATGAAATTATAACTGAACCAGGATATTCTAACCCTTCTATAGTTATCTGTAGTTTGAACACATGCAAACGGATTAATGAGCACATAATTTCCACGATTAGTCGTAATTTTAATGCAAGATTAGATGTAATGTCAGTTTGATTGGATCAGTTCCAAATTTAGGGGTAAAATATACTAGGTGCTTGAGGTTGACGTGTAATTTAAAATGCTAGTTCTAGAATGTTTTTGTCATTGCATTAGATTAGGATAACTGTATAGTGTATGAATATTTGCCTACGTCAATCTAACATTTTACTGTTGCAAATATCCATTCATCGGATTTGGTTTAGACCAACATGACCATTCTTGCGTATAATTGTCATTCATTTTCATGAGAAATTGTTGCATATAAGGTCATAAGCTCCCAAAATCGTAAGATATGCACAGACGTCACTATGGCAAAACGGAAATTTCGCATATGAGGTAATTTTTATGAGAAGTTTACAGCAATAAATAAATGCGGCATCGGAACTGGAAGTTGACTTTACAACCGTAAATCATTAATTTACTGGAACATTCAGGATTTTGGTATTAAAATCTATCTTGCAACTTAGTATTTATAAAGAAAAAAGTACCGAGAAACATTCCAAATATTTTTGTTTGAATTAATCATTACAGTAAGCCAATTATAAGACATCTAGACACACAGTCAGTAATATAATTACTGTTTAATACGGATTAAATTAACCCACAGAAATGACTATATTGTTAACACCACGCTTTTTCGGGGTTGTGGGTTAAGTTAATTCGGATCATTTTATTTTAGATTATGTTAGTCCTAGAGTGAACAGGCTCCTAGTGTCTTAGATTGTTTCATGTCCTTGGTTGTTCCAATAAAACTCTACTCCTTGTCTTTGATAGTAGGTATACTGCACACCTATTTTTACCTTGTGACATAATGACGGGTTCCGTGTACGGATAAAGATGTACCTACCTTTCCATAATACCTGCTATCATTCTCAGGTTCATTAGCTGATTGGGAGTTTTGGATGGTGTCACTGAACACCCAGCTTATGACTATTACAGAGACTTTGACTGTATGCATAATGACAGATGCCGAGCACATTTTTCTTGTGCGCATGCTGGAAAGTGAGGGCCTGTTATTATGTGTCATGTTGTATGGATAAGACAAAATGCGTTCATTTCATCTTATCTTTCTTTTTTTTCTTCTTTGGAACATACGACCAAATTTAACATCTATCTGCCTCCCATAGAGTAATTTGTACTGTACAAGAACGACATCCATTCATGACTAAAACGTAAAAATCCTGCCAGGGAACATCTTAGGAATTTTTTCAAACAAAAGTGTAAATGATTTAAAATACCTTTGTTAACTGAATATCTGTTTGAAAAATGTTATTTATATAGATACTGTCTCGTTTCGAAAATATATTCTGTTAGTGCAGTATTTTTCCTCTAAAAATTAGTTAGATGAAAAAAGTAACTAACTGGAAAGAGACATACTTTTTGACTCGGAATTTTGCTCTTTGTGGCCAGTAAAATCCATTTTTGTCTTAACTTTTATTATCTTATCAAGAAGAAGAAAACTTATATAAGAATTGAACTGAAATAAAATCTTTCTCATTTTTTCAAACGTTTTCTGTTTATTCGGTTCTCCTTCTATTTTCGTGGTCCCCGAACATTACATTACCTCTAGTTCTGTTCAGTGGCACAGATCATTGGTTTTATTTCTTATGATGGCACAATTTTTTTTTTCATTTTTATTTATTTATTTATTTATTTTTTTTTATTTTTTTTTTTTTTTTGTCTATGTTTGAACATGGCCTTAAAGTTTTGCCTGTCAATATTAACGATGTGTAACAAAATGTTGACAAAATGGAGTTTATCATCAGAGGAATGTGCTGTATGAAAAATGTCCATAATAATTTTAATTAGTAATACAAAATTTTAGCTTTCAAGCAACTTTCAGTAGATACCCTAAACCGACAAGTATTGCAAACATTACGCCATCAAATCATTTTTAGTTTCTAAAGGTAATCAGGAGTTTTGTACTGTACAATTACTCTCATTGAACTCTACTTCAGTGGGGTTATGCTATCTACCTTAACCGTTCGGTCGCTCAGGATTCCTGGTGTGATATTTATCTTTTTGTGTAACAATAGTACACCTAGTAATGAGGATTCTACTATCTGATAGGCGCTACTTTCACGTAATACATACATATCAGTATTAGTGCTCAGTATGCGAGGCGCGGAGCATCGATGACACTTGTACCTGCGCAAGTGTGCAAAAATGAAGATTCTCGTTTGCAAAGCCCATCATTCCTCTTTGTTCATCGTTTAGTATCTAACCTGCACATTTTTGTACGACAATGACTATTTTTTATGAGGTCTGTCTTTCCATAGGTATTTTGGGGTGTTCAACTGTGTTTTGTTTCTGTTTGCAAAATGTTTTTTGGTATATCATTTCTTCCTAATTTGATAACCTTGCTTGTTAGAATAGAAAGAGAAGATTACCGAAGACAATGTTTAAAAAAAGTTATTCATCCAGGGGACCAGACAAGACCATTACCAACAAAGCATCAAACACAAACACAAACACAAACACAAACGTGGAAGCAAAAAAAAAAAAACAGACACAACACGGAAAATTAAGCAAGGACAATATGAACTCCCATAAAAAAAACCGGAAGTGACAGTAGATGCTCTGGAAGGGGTAAACATGTCATGCTCTACCTGTGGCAGTCGTTTTATTGCCCGGTGTATAAATCCGTAATCATCTGTGATACGAACACTCTTGATTACGACCACAAAATATCCATAGTGACGACGTCTTTTTGGGCTTAATGTACCCAGGGTTAATACTCGGAAACATTCGTGATATGTGGGTTCGTCAGAGGGCAAAACCGAAAAAAGCAAACAAAAGCAAAACACAGCTGAACAACTCAAAATACAGAAAGACAGACTTCATACAAAAATAGTCATTTTTTCGCATAAGAGAAAACCGAAGGAGCATCGAGGTGGAACAATCCGAGGACAGAGGCAACATCGGAAACGAAGAAAAACAAACAATACATGAACATGCAACAGAAAACACAACACAGAAAACTAAAAAAGTAGATGAGCAACATGGACCTCACTAAAAACCGGGGGTAAACCTAGGTGCTCCGGAAGGGTAAACAGTTCTTGCTTCTAATTAGACGGCCAAGGCTATGTATTACAAATACAAAGTGGCTTAATAATGTTTACCTGTGATTTCACAGTCTGTGGTAAATATATTTATCATTGGTACGGAGGTACATTAGGTTGTTCGTGACCAACACGTGGTGATGTTTACAATCAATACGTGGCTGAGTACCTGAATAGAATTATAGATGTCGTTATAACGTTCACCAGACAAACTGCATCACTAAATAAAGTAGCAGACACATTTACAACTTCTACCGTGGACAATATGAAATGCCACTGATACGAGGTGTTTTACGAACTGAATGTCTTTTTCTATTTTTTTCATTCCATAGCTTCCAAAAAACGTATATCACATTCTGCAGCTTCACAAATTTCAGTTGTAATATCATCTTGATATTTATAAAAGGCAGCATCCAGGATTTTCAAGATACGTCTCTTTGGTGTTTTATAGTTTTTATACTGCCTTCCTCTATCTAAATTTTTCTCATACCAAGAGCTATATTGTGAACTTCACGGAATTTAGTTGTCCAGTAAGGTTTCAATTTAGGGTAATAATGCATTACGGATATCGCCTTATATGATGACTGTAGTAAAAAATTTGTAAGAGATTCGTTACACAATCTATGTCTTTGTCAGATAATAAGTTATAGTTTATTCAAGAGGGTTATTCGAGCATCGACCTTTCACTGATACTGAATAAGATATTCTGTCGTTGCTTTGTTCCACAAAAGCTTCTGTTTTTTATTGTTAAGTTTATTGGAACATCGCAACACTGGTTTATCATGCATAATATTGGCAAGTAAACCGAAGCAATCTCTATACTGTATGAACTAAATACGTAACACTTTGTAACATAGTCAAAGAAAGACTCAAGAACCATAACATATTCAACCGTATTTTCAAGAGCAGAAATGTAGAACTATTACTTATTTCAGATTTATTTACAGGACTAAGCGAATTTGTACGCAAAAACTGTTTGATTAAATAAGATTTCTTTTTTTTTCCTACAAAAGTAATTGGATACGTATCATGTTGCTCAATGAAATCGTAGGCAAAAATTTCGTGTCCAATTTGTAGATGGTAGGAGTACAAGTAGTTCATATAATTGGATGCAATGTTGGTAATCTTCTAGAGAATTATCAAATAGTAAATAAATACCAAATTTGTAAGGAAGACGACGCCATACTTCCGCACCATAAACTCGACTGTCATCAGCAAACATTACGAGCCCAATTTGTGAGTAATAAGAGTGTAAGTCGTTCATATAACTAACGCAATTATGGTAATCTTCTAGAGTAAATAAACGCCAAAGACGTAAAGAGGTGGGCCGTCTATCGGGCTTACTTTTACATCACAAACTCGGCTGTCATCGGGCATGTCTACAGCAGTGGTATTAAATTCAATATCACGTTTAATCAGTATTGCATGCTTTCAACTTCAACAAAAAAGGAACTCACGGTAATTATCAGTTTCGCATGTTTTGCACTTTGGATTCAATGAATCCATGAATTTTGAACACTGTTGTCGTGGGTCTTAGTTACAAATTATAACAAATTATCACTGTATCACCGTCATATTCATCTAGTATAATGCGTAAACAAAGTGAAGATAAGATAACCGCCCACACATTCTGTGTCAAAATACGAGTGAGGTATCAAAACGTTCATGGCCTAAGGAATATCGTCAGAACGAAATAACATCATTTACACATTTTTGCCCACGTAATCCCCCTCGAATTCAATACACCTTTTCCAGCAATGTTCGAGTTTTGTTATATTCTCTTTGTATCCTGGGCCTGAAAAAATGCTCAACGGCACAAATAACCTCATATTCTGTGCTAAATACTCTTCCACGCAGGTATGATTTGTCTTCAGGGAACACATAAAGGTAACAGAGTGCTAGATCTAGACAAAAGGGGTGTGTGGTACCATATTCTGCCGCTGCAGCAAAGGCAACTTGAGAGTTGTGAATAGATGCATTGTCCTGAGCCACTCCTAACAGAGAGTTTTTTCTTACGCTTTTCTTAAAACAGTACTCTCGCAACTGTCATAATTCTGTTAAAAAGTCTTGATCAATGATCGTGTGACCACGCTGTAGATTGTCAAGAATTTTTACCCACTTACAATCCAAAAAACAGAGGCCACAACATTACTAAATTCAACCTGCTTGAATTTCTTTGGTGCGGAGAACCTGGATGCTTCGACTATTTTAGACACTGGATGAAAGTGGTGAGCCCATGTCTCATTCTGAATTACAATATGCCTACAAAAATTTGCAGGATTCCTGTTATAGCGAGTCAAGTGCTCTTTTGAAATATTATGCCGGGTCAACTTCTGATCTGATGTTAACATTCGTGGTACCCATCGAACTGAGAGCTTGCTCATGCTAAGATTATTAGTAAGGATTGACTACACTGACCCAAAACTAGTCACCATATTAATAAAAATATAATGAATAGTCACTCGTCGATTAGCCATAACCGTGCGTTGAACAGCCTCGATTTGAGTGTCAGATATGGCAATCTTAGGGCGACCTGAACGTGGGTCGTCTTCTGTGCTTTCTCTGCCACGCTTACATGTCAAATCCGCAGTCAATTTCTTAATGGCTGACAACGAATGGCAGCCATCCCCAGCTGTGCTTTTCATGTCTTCATGAATTTGGTTACTAGTTAACAAACCCTTTTTATGCAAATGCTTGATTATTGCTCGTATCTCTCTCTTCATAGGATTATAGATTTCTAAAATGAAAAATCAACTATATCTACCATATTCCAATGAAATCAAGAATATGAACATTTTGATTTACCCTCGTCGATAAATATCTCATAATCAATAAAATATGATAGGCAATATTTCATTTTAAAGCGCAAATGATTCATCGTGGGACAGCTATTTTCGGTTTCAGTTGCTTAACATTATCTGGCCAAAAACCTGACTTGGCCAATAGTAAATGGGTATGTTCACTGACATTGACTTTAGTATCAATTATTCCGAAACTACCATTGAACATAAAAATGTAATCACTTCAATTACCTTGCTTTCAAGATAGCTAATTGTGTCAGATTTTGTAGGATTGGCGTTAATATTACCAATGTGAAAGGTAACCGAATAATTCCTTCTGACAAATCCAAGAAATACCTCGTTTGATGTGCCAGATGTTTGAGAAACCGAAGAGCAATGGTCAATCCACACAAGAAGAATACAGTTCAAAACTAATATTCTGTCCTTCATTTACACCTTGCTTTGGGGGTAAGATTGCTACTCAGCGTCACGTGAACTTTCTCTCCAAGATCTGACACTCCTCAAGTGTTTCTGGCACATTTTGGTATTTACCAAGATTTGCTATAGGAATGCTATAGGATCTGGGGTTATTTCGTCAATATCATTATATGCATTAAAACTTGACTTTTCCTTTCCAAAATATCACACGTCTCAGTTATAGAGATCAAATGACGGGTGTTTGTTATTTTTTTTTTCACATTTAACTTTCTTGTACTAGCATTAACATATACAGAAAGTAATTCTTTAAAAGTTAATTTATTTACACTAATTTATTTATTATGATTTTTCGTAAGTTTTCAAACTTTCCTCAGTTCATGTCAAGAACCATGCGATCTTAAATATTGTTCCCTGTGGTTATTTTACCAGAGTGTACATGCATATACATTTAAATCAGTTTGACCTGTTTCCCGAGACATGTCAAATCTGCTAATTATATATTGGTTTAACCTCTGTCTAATAGGTTATTGATAGTAATGTGTTATCATTAAGTAATCTATCGTATAATTTACACAAGTATCATTCAGGAATAATGATGTGTTAAGAAATAGAATGAAAAGAATACTGAAGTTAATAAGTCACATATCCTTTGGACCAGACAATATTGCTATCAACTAGGGAACAAACACAAACACAAACGTGGAAGTACAACACAGAACACAACATTGAAAACTAAAGCTGAGACAATAAGAACTAAGCTGAGAGTGGCATCAGGTGCTCTAGAAGGGTAAGCATGCCCTGCTTCGCATGTAACACCCGTCATATTGGTCAGGGTAAGAAAGCCGGTAACAAGTCGTAAATCCGGTATGGAGAACGGATAACTACCATACTTGAAACATGTCCGTAATCGTCTGTGATATGGACACTCCATACTGGTTGACCAACCTGCGATGGCGACCATTAAATTTCCGAAGTGATGAAATTACTTTGAGCTTGACATAGCCTTGATTGAGTAGCTTTGTAACAGTAATAACCCTCTATCGAGAAAGTCGCTATAGTAGACACAAGCCCTAGAGTAGCGGATCAGCGCCATACGCCGCCGATCCTGGTATATTGCTACTCAGAAAAGGAGAGTTCACAATCGGAAAATTGTAGTCATTACGTTTGGCAGATAGCCTTGATTGTAACCGCTCCCTTTGTCTATCGATATGTACAAGTCTAAGTAAACTGCAGATGTAGATGTATCTGTGGTGTCCTTAATTTCAATCTCACTGGGATACATAAGATCTAAGTTGCCGTCAAAACGACAACTGTTTAATGATAAAACATCATCTATATTACGGAATCTGAAATTAAAGGACTGAGCTAACTTTTTATCATTTTTTTCTGTAATAGCCCCTAAATGAAGTCTGCCTCATACGAATATAAGAACAGCTCGGTGAGGGGTGGTGCATAGTTGGTGCTCATCGGAATGCCGATTGTCTGCTGAAAAAACATCCTCCAAATTCAACAAAGATATTGTCTATCAAAAAGTCAAGCATTCTAACAATATCCACATCAGAGTGCCTTTTGTTATAATCAGTGCTTGATTATAATCAGTCCTTTTCTCTACCTAACAGCAGAAATTTATGTCTCCTTTCACTATCTTTTTAAAGAAACACTGTTGAATTTAATTTTTGAGCTGAGGTTTTAGTTTATCGTGAGGAATTGTGGGGTAAAGGGTAGAAAATTCAAGTTTCAATGTTGTTATAGAATGAAAGGGACCGAGATTTCATGCATTCCAATAAATCTTTTGAATTTTTAAGGATCCACATCTGATTCATACCACGTCTTGGTTAAGCTATGTCACAGTACTTCTGAAAGATTCCTTCTTTAACTGCGGTTAGAATCAAAATTAAAAATGTGGAATGAGGCTTTGCAGAACACTTAGCCGACCCAGCAATATAACATTGTTCGTAAGGACACTTGTGTAATTTTGGATCCAATAAAGAGAAGACAGACCAACGTCATCATCCTTGACATAGATGTTAAAAAAAGGACAAGACTGACACATGGTTTTCAAGGATCTCCTTCTTTGATACTGTAGTTCGTTTATATGTTGGGTTACCAAGTGTATTGTCTATGCCTAATTCCTTAATCAAGCAGTCAAAGTAATGTTGCTTACAGATGAACAAGATATTGTTATTGGCCTAATCAGCTGGAACTATAACATATTTTGTCTTACTCAAATATAATACTTTATTCCTAATATATACCCGTTACAAATTCTCTCTGTGAATCGAGTAAATTCACAAAGAGTTCCTGTTTACATTATGGTCTTAAGACCAGGGAATCTAAATCTAAAGATCATGAGTAAAAAGAACACATTAACAAACCTTGTCTTAAAATGTAACATTTTGACTTTCGAAAAAAAAACAATGGTGTTTACGACAATATGTAAATTTTTCATATATGAAAAAAAAAGTTTTCAAAAGTTCAAATTCGGTAAGAAGTAATTGAATACAACAATAATATAATAAGTATACCTGTTTGCCCTTTATGATGGATGTTTACTGACCTTGGTCTCAGATCGAATGTATTTTAAGGCGACCTGCTTTTAAGTGCGAGTTTTCCGAGATGTCATTACTTGAATGAAACGCACAAAGACTTAGTATTATTTTTTAAAACTAAATATATTTGTGAAAAGGATTAGATTTTTTTTTTCTAAATGTGCGACAGATTTTGATAATCTAAAGAAAGGATTTTTCTCTACCAAAGAAACCTGTCCCAAGTTGTCAATTTTAATATGATATTTATGCAAGGTAAGTATCTATTTGATATCGCCGTCTTTCAGAATAGTATACAATTTATTCAGAACGGGACCTTTTCCAAGATTTGTTTTAAATTTAACCCAAAAGATTTTTCAAATATTCGCAAGATATAAACAATTCCATGTAAGAACAATCGTCTATTTTTGCGCAAAACTTGCAATAGTGGTTGTCACAAATCTTCCACTGACGTAACAGTACTTGGTTCCAAAGTATCCAGTGTATAAGTGTCCATTTAAATTCCTTTATTTTATTGTTTTCTAAAAATTTGATTATAAAAGCTCGCGAATTTTTTTTATATCAACAGAGGAACATTTCAATTGTTTTTCCAATTTAATGAAACCTATAGGTTTTTGCGTATTTTCCAGTTCTTAGTATTTCATAAAATCTCTTTGTTTGAAAGTTTCGATATGTTGTTACAGCAAGTAGCAGTTAGAAATAAATCTTTATAAGGTTTTATTCTAGTGTTTTTTTCAATGCCTTTTCGTATTATACTAATTTCTTAAAATTTTGTTTATTAAATAGCTTTTCGGGTTTTTTTTGGTTTTTTTTTGGTTTTTTTTTTGGTTTTTTTTTTTTTTTTTTTGCTGTTGTTGTTGTTG
>JAOXYI010072814.1:0-12469 GCA_028566495.1 Lithophaga antillarum | reverse complement strand
TATACCCTCAAATTGAAATACCAAATCTTTCTGCACATTTGTAGATGATAAGCAACCATTCTAAAGCAAACTAAACCATCAAAACAAAAACAATACAATATGGGAGTAATTCAAGTCACAAGCTATTTTTGATACTTTGGCTCTTTAGGTCCCTTAATGGGCTTCTGATCCTCAGATCAAAGGTCCAAGACCTTATTGCACATCTACAGATGATGGGCAACAATTCTGAACCAAAATAAACAATGTAGAAGGCGTTTACGTCACAAGCTTATTTATATATTTCGACCTTTTTGTGCCTTAGATGGACCCCAGAACCTAAAATCAAAACTCAAAGCCTTGTTGTACATCTACAGATAGTAAGCAACAATATTAAACAAAATAGCATTAGTAAATTAAAAATGTGACAGTAATTCGCGTCACAAGATAGTGTGAAGGATGGACAGACGGAGGGACGGAGGCAGTCGCAATATTCCTAAACTTTCATTCGAAAGTGCGGGGATAAATTAGAGTATGTTAGAATGATAAACACATTTTGGACTCTTCTTTTTCAGAATGTAAATCAACAGACATGTTTTGTTTTTAAAAGGTCACCGTAGACAAAACTGCACAAGTAGATTTACATTATCATAAGATACCAAAGTTAACTTATAGAGATTACGAAAGAGGCATCCAAAAGTACTCTTTAGTTACACACATTCCTTTTTGAGCTTCTACAAATAGAGAATAATACAGGTCATAGAATACAGTCAAACAGTTGTACAAATACTAAAACGTGTTCTTCAATCTATACTTAAATGTCTTAAAAAGTGATTTAATAAATGTGTAATACCCGTAATTATTTATTTTAATGTAAAAATTGACGTCATTTTAACTATAGTAATAAACTTTACACTGTCCTTACAACTTTTGTCATAAGTTAATTCCTTTCTACCTTTATCAGTATGAAAAATTCGTGTTTCAACTCGCTGTTGACATTTTTCTAGTATTATACATTCACCGCTGCCTCCTATTCCCGAAACTGCGACTTATACACTGGTTTCCAGTATTGTATCCTATTACCAAAACTGAGTCAAATACACCATTTTCTGGTTATCGTAGATTTACCACTGTCCCCCTATTCCGGAAACGTCGACTTACACATTGCAAAGTTGGTGTTTCTTCACGTATACATCACCTACCGTCACTGCTAAAACTGGTCACTACGGTATAAGTAATCGGTTACTGGTGACGTAGATTACTCCCGAAATTTACTCAAAGAAGGATAATGGATGCTTACTGTATAGATGCACGTGAACTCACTTCCAATTTTCTACTGTTCAATCTTCAGTTCATGCCTTAGCATATCTGGCTACAGCATTTTGCAGTAATTCAAGGGAAATTCCATCTTTAATGTACTCGTATCCATTTAATATACTTCTGTAAGTATTAAGAAATATTTTTGGAATTTTTAAAGGTTAACAAGCTCGATATTAAAAGAAAAATGATATGAATTTTGCTTTCTTTTTACAAACCGAAAAGATATGGTGAAATGCTCAAGAAGCTGTTTTTAAACGATACCCAGAAATTAGTTTGTAACTGTTGATACGCAATATATGGGAACGGTTTGTAAATCTTTCTGAGTTGTCACTTTCAAAATAAGTGACAGTTTGAAGAATTTGTTTTGGTCATCCCCGTTGGACATTTACTGCAGCATTACTGATCGGACAACCTTTACCTTTCATGGTATAATTGTAAGTCTTTTAAAGATTTTACCTTAGGAATAAATTTTTCTCGGTTTTTTCCTTTTCAGTATCAAAAGTCTCAGAAAATAATCTTCATTTCTGGAATTTATATATATCAGTTGAAAATTTATTAGCTCTACATTTCTCTTGATCGATGACAGAATTTCTTGGAAAGCATCCCAAGAAAAAAAAGGAAAAGAAAAGAAAAAGGAAATAAAAGATTGTTTTGATTCTTATAAGGAGGAAGGCCAATGAAGCCACCCAATGGACTCGAGTTTTTTGAAAAAGTAATTTTCACAGATATCAATATTAGCTTAATAGCATTTATAATATTAATAAATGGTCTTTTCATTGACGTGTTAATTCAAAGGTCAAATTCAAGATGAACTTGAAAATGTGGTAAAAAGTTACAAGTTGATAAATCAGTGATGTCAACCCAAAAATTAAGTATATAGGATAAAGAATGAAGATAGGTATTCATATTCATTGAACAGACGAGGAGAAATTGAAGGATAAATTTGAAACCCTGAGCCTGTAAAGGCGAAGGATTTAAAAACAAATCCTTCGATTTCAAGGCTGTTTGATGAACATAAACACCTACCTGAATTATTTATCAAACGCACAAACCGTCAAAATTCATAAAAATACAGAATTACGAAATTTATAAATGTCATTCTCCCCTACAGTGGATCAATCCAAAATGAAGTCGATAAAGTATGACTGTCCGTTATCACCTCCCGTGAAAAGTTCAAAGATGTTAGAAAAGAAATTCCCTATACAGATGATTTAGTTTTTAACCAATTTTAGGGCCAAAATAGGGCCTTACAGGCCCCCTCCTTTGTTAGAGAAGTAGGGTAAATCTCATTTTTGATTGTATGATCGCAATATTCCAGAACTTTCATTCCAAAGTGCGGGGATAAATTAGAATATGTTAGAATGATAAGCACATTTTGGACTCTCCTTTTTCAGAATGTAAATTAACAGACATGTTTTGTATTTAAAAGGTTACCATAGACAAGTAGATTTACATGTCATAAGATACCAAAGTTAATTTAGGAGATTACAAAAGAGGCATCCAAAAGTACTATTTGAAGTTTCATTATGTAAATTCATATTAAGTAATGCATTAGAAAAAAAAAGAAAAAGAAAATAACAAAAAGGAGAACAACAGAAAAAGATACCCTGCAAGTTTAGTTTTAAATATACTATAATACTGACTTGCTTTAAAGCGAGAGTAGAAAACCCTCTGTGTATTTATTCTTTAATACAATCTTTTCTCGCATTTTGTAATAAAAATAAGAAAACCATGAATACAATGCCGATTATTTAAAACCATCATATGTAAACAGTAAAGTCTGAAGGGTTTGTAAGAATTTAAATAGACTTATCAAGGGGGTCTTCTACTAATTAGTGTGCCGCTTAAAAGACTAGTGATCCGGTTATGGTTAACCAGAAGATGCATTCAGTTTGCTTTAATTATACAATATGAAATGTAAGATTTGTCATACACATATGAACAAAAGATTTTAAATGATTGTTAAATTATTAAATAGATATCTTGTTTTTCTGCTCCAAAAATTACTAGACAATGTGATACGTGTATTTTGTGTTTAAGCACTTTTTAGCCACATCTGTTTTTTTTTAAAAATAATAAAATTTTGAGTAATGATTGCAAAAATCAGTTGTTTAAACAAATTAATTACTTTCATGATTAAAAAACTTCCATAAATTTAAAGGCAAATTTCAAGCCTCATCCCCGTTTGAAGAAGTATAAAGACTTTTCTTACTGTCAACACGAAAATCGTTTCTGCTTAGAAGATGCTTTACTCCATCCTTCTTTGAGAAATTCTGTATCTGACTCTGAAATTTCACAATGTAAGCAAATTTGAATCGTTTTTATAGAAAATAAAAACATAAAAATTACTCTGATTGTAAGAATGACAGAACAAACTGAAGAAAAATATAACTTTATAACTGTATTTCAAAACTCTCACAGTCGCATATGAAATGCGCAATAGGAGGAAATACATACAAAACAAACGTACAATAGAGAGGAAGAGTGCTATGGGTACATGAGTAATATAACAAATACAAATATCTGACAACATAAACAATAAATTAATGGGTGATAGATAAACTGTCTTATTACAGTACATAGTACTTTTAGATGAACTGCTTTATGCAGTTTACAAATGTTGCTAATCTATTCATTACCAGTATATTTCATAAGGATTATAAACCAAACATCTTGAAATCGGTGGGGTTTTTGTGTAATATTCGGGTATGTATTTATTTCTAAATCGCATAACGTCCGGTTGAGTACATCGAAAAAGATAATGCATTTCTTTATCGATCGTATTAGGGCAATGTCTACAAAAACGATCTTGTCTAGGTATATTAATCCATCTTCCAGTTTCAATGGGAAACTTAAGATTTGCAGTGTACGTAACTGACATATAGCATTTGTGTTCTTTTGATCTAATCTAAGGAGGAAAGGTTCCAAATTGAATTCTAATTTAAATTTTGAATACAGTTCGCCTCTTGATGAATATGCATGTGAGTGAACCATTTCTGGATAAATTGGTCTTGTGATCTTTGTTTGATATTTTGCTTTCAGAATTCGATATTTACGCTTTCTTGATTGTTCCATATATTAATAAACCATGTGTCATCGAAAATTACTTTAACATATGAGATCCATTTTAAATTTTCGTTTCCTTCTAAGTGTAATTTATAGAATGTTTGACAGTTTAGAGTCATGTGATATAAGTCTATTCCAGAAACAAATAGTTTTGATTTTGATTTGGATGTCTATTGGATATCTCCCTAATTCTCCATAGACCATAAAATTACATGTGCTAAGACGTACGCCCAAAATCTTCTTACAGAACTGCAGATGCATTTTCTCAATATCTTTAAAATTTTCAAAACACCAAATCTCATTAACATATGTAATGACTGGTAGAACAAGTGCATCAAAAAGCTTGATTTGTAAATCAATTGGTAGACCTATATTGCGAGTCTTATTATACAGAGAATACAGTGCTTTTTGTGGCTGATCTAGTAATTTTTTCTTCGCTCTGAGAAAACGGCCATTAAAATTGAAAAGAAGACCTAGATAGGGACACGAATCTCCAATTTCCGCATTTCCATCAAATAACTTGACGTTTATATTTCTGTTATACTGTCTTTTTGAGAAAATGACGATTTTTGTTTTAGGAACGTTAACGCTAAATTTCCACTGGTGGCAACAATCTTCAAATTTTGTAAGAGCATTTTGGAGTTTTTCGTGCGACTCTGAATGAAAATATTACAGTATCATCTGCATGCAACAATAGATAAAGTTTAATAGCTTGGTGAAGTTTTTCAGTACATAATTCACTAACATCATCTAGACCATGCACATAATTTTCATCCAAAAAAGGTCGTTAAGATATATAGCAAAAAGGGGAGGAGATCAATTTTCACCTTGCCTAACACCAGTTTCGCAGAGAAAGAAGTCGGAGTGTTCTCCATTCAGATTTACACACGACTTTATTCCATTATATAAATTTTTGATAACTCTGAACTTCCTGTTATATTAGAATTAGTAAGTTTTCTCCAAAGGCCTATTCTCCATACATTGTCGAATACTTTTCGTTAATACCTTTTTCTTTATTTGTTACAGTATGGATGAAATCGTTTTGCTTTGAATTAATCCAGCGGATATTGTCGGTATTTTCACTAATATTTCTTTCATCCTCTATATGATATTTGTTTTTGCATAAAAAGCTATATTAATACAACAATGGACGTCACAAGAAAGTGGGTTTCATTTCCTTTCAGATGAGCCATACGTATAGATCGGTGCCCTGAATAGAATCGCGTCCTTAACCAAGAACCGACCTAACTTAAGAACAATATAATTATATATTTAGATGCATTCTATGCATAGATTATATCAATCTTTTAATTTCTTAATCACTGTATATGGTAAAAAATATCACATATTTATCTAAAGCACAGATGAAGCGAATATAAAAAGTAATCCCTAAAGTACACTATGACCTTCTGTATATAAATTTAAAGTGGACTAAATTTCCGTAAAGACATGTCTTAAGTTAAATACAAAACATAACTACAAAAGTTCTGACATAATATTGAAATATGAAACTGCAATATGAAACTGAAATATCAAAAACTTAACACAAATCATGAAACCACAACACCTAAATGTCTATAAAAAATTAAAGACTTAATTACATTTGAAATCAAAATTATTTTTGAAGTTCTGTCTGACATCAAACTTAAATATTAAATCTCAGTCTACAACATCCATGTCCAGACATCAAACACTTTAAATCTGAAAACAGAATCCCTAACGTTCTCTTATTCTCAAATGTGAACAGTTGGTTTAAACATCAAACTTATGTAATCACAATCTCTAACATCAAGATTTTGACTTTTATGCTATTCACTATTCCAGAGATCGGCAGCAATTTTATTTCAGTTATTTTAGATTTTGAAAGAAAAAAAAGCAAGTTTCACAGTTCAGTTTTTGCATGTGAAAAAAAATAATGCTTAATATTCCGGTGGGTTCCAACTATTTCTTAATTCCTTTTTTTCTGGATTTTTGTATATTATTCATTGTATCCTTGTGATCATTTGTGTCTCCATCCATTTTATCTGCATCGCAACAGAGTTCCAAACCACTCAAAAGATTTCAACAAATATTACAGGATTGTATAATGCCTCGGTGGTCGAGTGATCTAGGTAGTTTGTCATATTTTCCTGCATACATAACGTCAAAGATGGGTGTTCGTGTCTGATTTCTAGCGAAAACTCGAACCTTGTGTGATAAAGTTTATACCAATTGCTCGTCACCTCTGGCCACTTCGGTTTCATCTACCAATACAACTTTTGCCATGACAGCTGAAAAATGGATACAATTGTCGTTCAACTACTCAATCAGTCAATATTGCAAACTTGTTTTCTGGATACTTTCTGCGCGTAGTTTTTAAATATGCTCATCTTAAACGGATAACCCAATTCACATTGGCTTTAGGCGAAGACACCAGAATTTTAAGCTGCGACTTAGATTATCTGGACATAATTGTTTATTTCCCTGTGTTGTTCTGTGTATCCGGCCTTTTTATTTGGTACCACTGTGCAAAGTTTTGGTATACCCCATATTATATCACAACACAATGAATGTTTGTAACTTCGTAGGATCACCATTTTTAATGAAAAAAAAATATAGATTATGAACATGTTTTTCGCTTGAAATAGGCCAATGAACTTCAGAAGCTAGCTCAAATTTCAATTTACCCTAAAAGAACAATTTTCGTCTCTATTTGTCTTTAGAAAAACCTTTGCCTCACTCCTCAACCGAAATATTTCGGGATAAAAAGGTTGATTTGATCAGGTATACATTTTTTTCCCAAAATATATTTGTTTAAAGAATTCTGCCTATATTTTGTAAAAGAAAAACTATGTAACAATTAGCAAATATAGTTTAACAAGTTGCTCGCATTATTGTGACTTCATGGTGACGTTGCTGATAAAATCATGGTTACTTTTTTGTTTATTTCATAACATTCTAAAACAGTATTTTCAGTCAGTTACAGTGGATTTACACAAAATAAGATTTTGTTTTGAAATTAGGGCAATTACTGAAAATGTAATCCCATCCCGTAATAATTTTGCAAGACTATATAATTGCTAAGAAGAGCTGTAAATCTCCAACAAAACAGTACTTTCTGGTGTAATATCGCCTTGTCTCACAAAAGAAGTTTTTTGTATAGGTATATCACCTTATGTAAGTGGTAACTTAATATTGTTTTCTTAATAAAGATTTTGATTTATTTGTACTTTCAGGTAATAACAGCACGATAACTGCATCTTACACTGCATCTTATCCCAAAGTTGTTATAACTATATGTATAGCATTGTTCGCCGTTATTCTGGCAGTTGTCATAGCAAAATTAGCCAATATTTGCCATGACAGAGCCGTTATTGAGGATGACAGTAGCGACATCAGTGATAGCACTAGAAAAATTATCAGAGCGAGGCTGTCGCTTATCTCATTACAAAGAAAGGCTAGAAGTGTTAGCGTGGGACAAAAATTTTTTCAACTCTGGTCGAGGAAAGCGAACGATACACTGACAAGAGACTCTAGTTCTGCCAGTGAAAAAAGTTCAAGTACTGTTATCACTGTAGAAGAAGCTAAATCTAAAGACGTTAAGACTAAAAGTACTGCTGGGAAGCTTAACATATTACTATCTAATAAAATAGCACAGGGGTTAATTGACCAGCCAAAAAATGTTAATGGAGATATACCATCAGCTGAGAAAAATAACACAGAGTCATCCAAGTCATCCAATACAAAAAATACACCACCTTCTCCTGGTACACAGAACAAAGTGACAACGCCTAGACCACAATCAGCCAGGAAGCAAGACAGTTTTATAGGACCTAATGTTTCTAGGTCAGACTCTATACCTAATGCATCTCCGCCGGGAAAACGGCGGGACGTAACATCGGCAACTGCTGTCTCAATTAATTTAGGTAATAATAGTAATAATAAAACGAAGAAAAGTGTTACATTTCAGGATCAAGTCACGGTTAATGGCGATAGTTCTACAAATTCAAAAACATCAGACACAAACAGTTCGAATAAATCCAACTTAAAGAAGAAATGAATTTACTATCAACGGAAATTTTGAATATTTTAACTTAACCTGGGTGGTTCATTATGGAGCTTCCTTCTCTGCTGAAGTTCAAAACTGAAACATGGGTTATACACAGCTGATATGTTTCGGAAGTTATTAGAAAGCCAGGTAGCAGGCATTTATTATCTCATCTCCAAAATCGGTATATAGTCATATTTTTTTTTAATCTATACTGGATTTTGGAATATATATAATTGTTATGATTTCTGTATCAGAAATGGCAAATATTGTCAGTGCTGTTAATATCGATATATTTTTCTGACATAGTTCCTGTACAAGAAACTAGATAAAAACATATCGAAGTGTACATCATCTACCACCAATGACCTTATTTAACTAAACTTTAGTTTGTAATTTTGTCACTTGTTTTGAGAGTATTCATTGGTAAGTTTATCTGTCAGATATATCATTATTAGACTTAAATACGTTAAATGTCATGCGGGGTTCTACTGACTCTAAATCTCACCACATCAAATACTGTTTTTAATTGTCTAACTACTAACCCCCATAAGTTTGGTAGAAATACAGATTTAGATAATCCTCACAGAATCTGGTTCAGAAATTTATTTATACTTATTGTTCCACTAGATACAGACCAAAATGTGTTGTCTGTAATGAGAGAGGCGGTAACTTTTTTTTCATAATTTTAGCAAGTTCACTTACAGATTGACCAAATGGTATAAAAAAAGTATTTCGTTATAGGTGAAATTTTTTAATTAAATGTATGTCAAAGTTTAAAAAGCAGAAATGGTAATATTTCTAAATTTATGAAATTAAGTATTGTTTAGTTCCACATTTTTAGCATATCGAAATAGTTCTTACCGCGTGTGTTTTAATGAAGGAATAGTAGAAATAACATACTCGCCAAAAAGCATTGAAAAATTCCAACATTACACCTTTGAAATTAGCTAATATTGATTATTTGAAGTGAGGTTTAAAGAGAGTTGTATACATAATTTTTTTTAAAGTTTAAATACTACTTAAACATTTTACACGTGTTAAAGGTAATTGGAAAGTCCCCTTTCTCTTAATCCCAAGTATAAAATTAAATTTACCCTATTTCATTTGCGTGCAAGTAGTGACGCTGGAGTCTTAAAAGAGTCCTTTTCCAAATTATCCTTTATATGTTTCTGTGATTTTTGTGTAACGTTGTGGGTCCTTTCCCGCTTTCAATCACGTTAATTTGGGCATTTCCGTGTTGTTATGGAGAAGTAGATAACCCCGTTGCATAACACCGCGAAACCATCTTTTCAACTGAATGCGGCATTATTACCGTGGCAGCTTCACATGAAATTGTTCACTAAACAGTGCTGTCTCATTGCCTATGAAACTGATGCGACTGACAGTGTATTAATCACCTTTTTATCTATACTGTTTTTATACCGTGTTTATACCCCGCCACACGTATTAACTGTCGCTTTCTCTGTCCATCCGTCTGACCGGCCGTTACCTTTGTTTCCGTCTTTTAACTTTTGTTCAATACAACAGATCTTCTTCGAACTTTGTATTATTGTTGCACATGACAAAAACACAGATCGATTTGAGTGGGAGGTCCGAGCTATTTCTGGTTCCTACAGTTAGTGAGTTTTGTAATACTTGTACGAAAACTGTTTCTTTAAGCGACATATTCCAATACCATAAAATAGAAATATTCCAGTTAAAGTCTTTGAACAAAATCTTCATCTTTTCAGTGAAGTATTTTTACCAATGTGTAGATATTTATTAACTTTGAAACTGTATGATAAAAAAAGATCAGCACCCGATTTGATAATGTCCATTTGATCACTATAAAATAGGGAAGAAATTAAAATCGAACATTTATTTTATCTCCTGTATTTTTTCAGTAATATAGAACTAAAGTTAATGTATCTACACCTAACTTAAAAAAAAATAATTCGATGAAATGTAGATTTTGTCTACAAAGTCTAACTGTGATTTTTTTCACTTTATAGTACTGGGGTGTGTTAGTTAAAGAAAACTACATAACCCCCATTGTTAAAGTATAGCTGCCGAAAATGTTATTTAATATTTGACCAATACACTGGTCATTAAGTCATTATCAAGCATATTTCCTATGTCCAAGTGGGGTTATTGCTTAGTAAACAATACCATCAGATGCTACAACATTACGTCGCATTCCACCGAAACCTACCTGTTATGTTGGTCAGAACTATCATTGCGCTTTACTGACAATGTTTTTGTTTCTACATGAAATCTGATGAAAAATTCTGTGTTAATAAGTATTACCCTTTCTTTTACATAGGCAAAATAGTAATATTAATAACATTAATTTTCGGTTTTATATTAATTTTCGCCTATTTTTATGATAGCCAAATTGCCAATATTAATTATCTTCCTTTACTACGTTTTCATCAAATGACTTACTATATCATATACCGTTTCAACATCGTTTAGTTTTTTACAGTTATTTTGGTTGATAAAAAAAGCCACTCATATAAAGGGGGAAGGACGAATATCTTTCAAAATTACGATTTTTTGTCTTAATTTATAAATGAACATTCATCTGACTACAATGGAGAGATATTCAAAGTAAACATTTTTATTAATACCAGTCATAGAAAGCAGTACCGCTTTAATGGCAAAACAATATTATGAAATTTAACTAGCTAGCGACATTAATATCTCTCGCCAACAAAAGGGCCATAACTCTAGTAAGGTCAATAGATCAGAAAATCCTGACAACGTACACATCTGCACTTCATAATTTTACTTTCCACCACAAAAATACGCTGAAACGTGTAGGAGTTAAACGTACGAGAGTGTGAAGGACGGACACCACTAAAAAATCTTCACCCGAATCTGTCGGCTGATGAAAATTACGTATTGCCCAATCACGATTGAGATTATATTTATGTCATCCAACTATATCCTACCTGATAATCAGTAATGCCAAATCAAAACTTGAATATATTTATGAGTCAAACGATATCCTACCCGATAATCAACATTGCCAATAAAAAATGATATTTATCAGCTACACGGTATCGATCAGATAATCGATATTGTACAACCAAAACTGTGATAATATTATGTCAGTAAACGTGGAAATCAGTATTACTGAACCAAAACTATGTCGGACAAACGATATCCTACCCGTCCACCAGTACTGCAATAATATTTATGTTAGCTAAATGATAATCTTCCCGAAAATCAATATTACCAAGTTAACTGTGATAATATTTATAACCAAACGATATCAGTATTGCTAGACAAAAACTGTGATATTATTTATGCAATTGTTATGTTTGTATGTATTGTACTGTGTAATTTGTCATTGTTTTTAATATGTTTGTTAGTCATTTGTATGTGTTTGTAACAAATTAATGTTTCTTGCATTTAAATACAAGTCCATTACATGGAAATGTGTTTTAATTGCTTTTGCTTTCTTAATTTGCTAAATTTTCAGATCGATAGGAACAAGATTTTAAGTTCCAAGACCAAACGTTCAATACTGGACAAAGAACAAGTTCCGAAAGCCATTCAGTATTGGTGCATTCAACCGCCAACTTCCGTATTGCGAGAAAAGAAAATAAATGTCATATTTGTAACAAATTTTAGGTTTTTATTTGAACATTGAACAAGTAACAAGGTTAACGATACTTGCTCCAGCTTAACTTTTTCCTTTTTGGGCTGCAGTAAATACACTTTTTGAGGCTTGATTTTGAAAAATCCCATAATTTCACCAAGACAGGGTATCAAAAAATTCTGCTGCTTATTCAAAACCTAAACCAAATTCACACAATAATAAAATCAGAAGGGTTAGATTTCTCAGCATTTCAACCAATCAGAGGCTTCCGTATCAGTTAAGTACTGTACTGAATGTAGGGTACACACTGGACTGGTTTACGGCCTACAGTCAATACTACCGTGCTACCTATAGGAAGGCTGAATGTCAAGAAATCCTGTCAAATATTCCAATTCTACGAAGATAGGCCATATTTGACTTAATCTAAATAAAAATTGCTGGAATCTTCCTATTGATCTTGAAAAATGGTTATATTTTAGTAGCCCACCCCC
>JAOXYI010072705.1:0-12470 GCA_028566495.1 Lithophaga antillarum | reverse complement strand
TTATTAATGCAAAAATGTCAGTTATAGATGGAATACATGTACCATATATATTATATTTTTACACACATACAGACAGATAGCACTGTGCTTAAACAGCTGTCCATAACTTAATTTACCGACAGCCCAACATGGCAGAGCCATGCGTCGCTTCGATTTTGATTGCTAAAATGCATCTTTTGGGGGGTGTATAAAGAATTAATATAATTCTTGTCTATTATATTCTAACTCCAAAGGCATGTAAATAATATTTTCAGAAGGCTGTGGTATTCAAAGTTCTGCATTAAAAAAATGCGCTGCTTTCGGTAACTTTTTCAGAGATGAGGATATTGGTAACTGTTTGATGATGGAATATTGGTTATGTAACTTTAAACATCAAAATTAAAAAGATATCATTTTCTTGTTTAACAATTCTACAATTATTCAAATAGTATTGTTGGGACATGATAAGATTTTTTGTCATTCTGTTGTCTGAAATGTTACATTTTGCACTGCAGATTATTTCGGCATGCAATGGATTTTTTTACGCTTTTCATCTTTTAATCTTTATCACTGAAAGTTTTTTCATCTGCATTTATGCTGAAAAGTAGGGTTTCTGCAAAATCAGAACGTGATTTACGAAACCTGTATTATTCATTCAAAGGATTATACAGCTAAACGAATAATTTAGGTCTACTCGTAAACTTCGTATTCATCTACAAAATCCATCCTTTAATTTATTCCAAGTTTAAACGATTTTTGAGATTTCAGTGAAGGTTTCTGCTCAGTCATTAAGAGGACGCTGTACTCAGAAATGCAAGAAATCCTTTTCAATACAAATAATTACACCTGTATAATCTAACGCAACACCCGACACAATTTTGAATTTTGATCGCATGAAGCTTAAGTGTATGAACGTTTTGCGTCAGTCACAAGGCATGTTTCGACAGTTACGGACATCTCTTAAAAATCCAATCAGAAAATTATGTACATCATTTGCTGGAGTTACGGACATCATTTTGATTTTTTCATGTGCTCTTTTGATCGCTTTAAACGTTATTTAAATCTGTATTACTGTTTAATTTGTAACTACATGAAGGATATAGGCATTCAGTCGCTTAAAATATTTTGTTATAGACTGTATCATAGTACATGGAAGGATATAGTTTCGAATCGACGCCAGGTTCCGCCATGTTGGGCTGTCCGTATAAATTAACGTTACGGACAGCCGTTTAAGCACAGTGTCTACGTCCATACCGATTATTTATTGATGTCCACCTTGTGTTCTGACATCATAGATGGGCATATGACGTCATTTATGAATACGCTGTGGTTATCACTAGCAAAAATGTCAAGAAACGACAGTTAGATCTCCTGCCCCAGTAAATCTGTTAGTCACGATATATCGGAAAAACTGCTGAAAGTGACGATAAACCCCAACTACCTAACAACCTAGACCTCCTCGGTGGTGTAATGGTTAGCGTGCTCGCCTCTAGTGCGGAAGGTCGTGGGTTCGATCCCCGGCCCGGTCAAACCAAAGACATTAAAATTGGTATTTGCTGCTTCTCCGGTAAGCATGCAGCATTAAGGAGTAAGAGCAAAGACTGGCCGGCTCGGAGTCAGAATAATGTCACGGTCCGAGTAGGGTGACATAATCTTCCTGCGGACTGTTATTTCAGTGAGCTAGCACTATAAAAATCCAACACAAAAGTGTTGGTCTAGTACAAAGCAGGATTCATAAATCGTATCATTTCTAATATGTTCTCGTCCTGAATATGGTTAAGATTACCCGTTGGACGTTAAACATCCATCCATCATAACAACCTAACCCTTTCCATATTAAATCCAACAGACCATGCATTTTGGTAAAAAGTAACATAATTATTTAACCTGATTCGGTTAAGACCAGCCTAGATCTACATTTCTACCAAGTTCAGTGGCGATCAAAGCATATTTGGATAGTAAAATCATTAAAAAGCCATTATATAAAGTGAGGTTTAAAGACAGTAGATGACTAGGGAACTTCAGATCAGTTGTGTAGTAGACCACGATCATTTTTCAGATTAATCTTTGCAAAATGTGACTGAAAAGACAAATGATTTTATATATAAACTTACAGCTTTTAATTGCAGTTTTATACTCAGAAAAATAGTTTTGCTTGAACCTAAATAATGGCTACATGATATTTGTATATAAATGTTCAATAAAACTTGAGGTGAAACTATCTGGTAACTTGGTAAAAAGAGAGATTTATTTCTATTCAAATATTTTATCACTTGATAAATAAGATCTATCAAACATGCAATAGAGAATATCGAAATTGGGCTCGTTGACTACCATTTTCTTATATATGATATCATAAGCTCTCAGATACGTCAATCAGACAGTGACGTCACTACAACAAAAAGGAGATTTATCAGCGGAGGTAATTTTTAGAGGAAGCTTAGAGCAATAAATAAATGCGTCATCTAAACAGAAAGTCGACTTTTACAACCGTAAATGGTTTATTTACAGGAACACTCGGGATATTAGTAATAAAATGTATTTTGCGACCTTTCATTTTTTTTTCTGAAACCGCTGTGCCAGTTGAATTGAAACTTGACTTAAATTATCTGTGGATAGTCCTATAGAATATTCAATATGACCCTCCCAGTGAGTATAATTATTTTCTGATTTGTCGGAATAACTCTGTATACTGCCTTCCCTTAAGTTGGACTCGCAATTATTTCATCTAATGACTGAAAATGACAGTTTTCTTTCAGATATGCAGAAAGAAACTGCAAGAGCTGAAGGATTTTTACTTATCTGATACGCAAGATATTTCTCTATTATTTAAGTCCGTATTTATGCTTTGTTTTGAAGCTTAAATCGAGATGCAGTACGGAACTGGACCCGACACTGAAAAACACCATCTTTTGTGACTTATGGACAGTTTGACCTTCAACAGTTTTTCGCGAGAGTCATTCTGAAATAAAGTTGTTTCATGGCCGTAGCGCAATGGAGGCAAATGAGGCAAATACATCACTTCTGAAACGGCAAGTATGACTTAACTACGAAAATGACCAGTTACTTAATCTGTATTATAATAAAAGCTAAATGGACAGTGGTTATTAAATTGGTTTGTCGAAATTCATTTCATTGAATTACGATTGTCACATGTTACACCGTGTTAATACTAGCCTATTTCCGAAAACACAGAACAAAACTGTCATTATGTTGTTAAAAAACTGACTACAGACAGGTTATTTGGAAAAAAAACCTTGAAGCAGGTAATTTTTCCAGCATTACATAGGCATCATACATGTATTAAAAGTGAACAAGATATAAAAATTGAAACAAAAACCCGTAAACATTATCAATATTACACTGTAGTGCACTTGATTATCGAATGTACGGGTTTCAAAAAATGAAGTTGATATTTTAGAATATTATTTATCGTGCTTAAATCGTAATAAGCGATTTTTTATAAATAGTTACCGACGCTTTCTGATAACATATGGCAATTTAATTTAATACTTAGTTTCATTCAGTTATAAAACAGAGCTGAAAATTACAATGGACTAACGTCAGCAAGCAACAAAAAACATAGCACTTCCAGTGCTGTGCGACAGCTCTATTCAAATATTTTGACTCAAGTATTGCATGATAACTCTGTTTATCTGATCAGTACATCAACATGTTGACATGCAGACTTTGAATCACAGTTGCCCTGAACTTCTGAATTCTACCACTGGGTTTAGGTTAATCGCCCCTTTGGCATTATTCATTGTATATGTTTTTTCTTAAATAACCTATATACATGATTCCCTTGTCAAAATTAAAGGGAAAATATAAAGGGACATTGCTTGAATCAAGCAATAAAAAATGTGACAGATTAAGCTGAAGGATAGATTTAAGAAGGACCTGCTTGTTCAATTTTATTTTCAAAGTTACTAGCAAAACCTATTTTAATCAATTTGTAAATTCAAGTTCTCCAGAATTCAATAGCTCAACTTAAAAATATGTTGCAATCCTCCACATAATTTATTAAATTAATCTTATATTATAAGCTAAAAGCAAAGTACAGGTGACATTAAATTTATCTAAGAACAAAAAACAGATTTTCATCAGATCCGTTACCGAATCCCGTATTCTGTTTGCTACTTCCTGTTTGATTTGTCATCAGAATTCAATTACAGGACTTTTTATGAGAAATTTTCTTTTTTGCCAATTTTTGTTGAATATGCAAATTAAGCATACATGTAGTTTGACTAAAATTCTCTAAAGATCAACTCTTCTGAAGCTGCTTCACACAAATGAATCAAACTTTGGTGGAATGGTCCTTCGGTGGTCCGCTTTCAGAATTGTGTCCAATGACATCCAAGATGGCAGTTATTAGTAAATATCGAAAATACGGAAATCTTCTAGAACCAATGAGTCAAATCAAATACAAACCTGAAGCCATAGGAAACCCGGTGAGCCGTTTGTTAGAGCTATTGTGTTATGCTCATCCTAAAACTGAATACCCCAGAAAGAAAAAAATACTTAAAAGATTATTACAATATTGGTACTGTTCTTATGTTTCAGTTGAAGAAAGGTCAGATTTACAGCAAATTGTGGTTATTGAGACATGATTTTGAAAACAGGAACACAACAGAAGCAATGAAATTAAAAGTGCTGAAAATGCTATATCAAAATAATACATCTATGAAGTCAATTGTCTATCTTTAAGGAAAGATCATGAAAGTAACACTTGTATCATTTTGTATAGTATATATGATTCATGTATTATATTTATGCCCCCCACGAACGAAGTTCAGGGGGGTATATAGGAATCACTGTCTGTCGGTCTGTGCAAATCGTGTCTGGCTCAGAACTTTTGAATGCCTTGTTGGATATGAATCATACTTCATACAGTTGTTGCCCATGGTCCAAGGGTGTGTCATGACCTTGACCCAAGGTAAAATCTATAAGGTCAAGGTCACAACAATTAGATATATGAAAATCATGTCCGGGTTATAACTTTGTAATACTCATTTGGATTTGCATTAAACTCCACACAATTGTTGCCTATGGCCCAGGGGTGTATCATGACCTTGACCCTAGGCCATATCTATAAGGTCAAGGTCACAACAATTAGATAAATGAAAGTCTTGTCTGGGTTGTAACTTTTTGATGCTGTGTTGGATTTGAATCAAACTTCACACAATTGTAGCCCATGGTCCAAGGTGTACTATGACCTTGATCCAAGGTCATATCTATAAGGTCAAGTTCCCTGACATAGATATATGAAAATCATGTCTCGGCTATAACTTTGTAATGCCGCTTTGGATTTGAATCAAACTTCACACAATTGTTGCCAATGGCCCAAGGGTATGTCAATATAAGGTCAAGGTCACAGGAAGTAGATATACATAAAAAAATACTTCCTCCTAAAATTTTGCATAATATTCCTAATAAATAGTTACCAAGTACAAAAGTAAATAAAAATCAGTTAAAATTTATGAACTTGGAAATCTATTATTAATACATGTATACAGGTTCATGTAATTGTGATGGCTTTGTCTTGCCTTCATTACTTTTTAAATGAGACACCAATGTTTTCATTCTATCACAGCAATACAAATTTCAGATACCAAGATCTGTTGAATCCAAACTTATTCTTCTTAGTATCCATTGATGAAAATGTGTAACATTTAAATATTCAATAGGAGACATTTTAATATTGGTAAAAGATGGATGTGACCTACCAGTACACTTTTTAAATGGTCGTACTGACCGTAGATCATCGATCATCATAAGTTCATCATCATGATATGATGGATGTGAGTGTTTCTTACACCTAACTTTTACATTGGAAATTGAGTCAAAATGATCACAAATAACATCAATACTAGACAAAGCTTTGGTTTTCTTAGAAATGTTTTGACTAGATTTATTTGAAAACATATGTTTTATGTGTTTCTTTGTCAGTTTAACCAAATATTCCATTTGAAGGTCAGCAGGAATATGCGAGTCAATTTTACCATGAGTATTGACAAACATAGCATACAAAGTTACAAAAGCTTGTTGTTCACTAAGTAAAACAGTTTGCTGGACAAGGAAACGCAAAATTTCTACAGCATATTTACTTAAGTTGCTTTTGGCTTTAAAAATGACAATACACTGCTTCATCAAACGGATAATTCGTTTTCTGTCTGGTATTTTAATAACATCTAACAATTCTCTAAATAATAGGCCCAAATTCAAAACAAGACTTGCATAGTTATGTACGCCATCTGTCTTCTTTTCCTTTTGCTGACTGCACTTTTTATCCACCTTGATATGTATTTCCTTTCCATCTGCCAATTTACAGGTTACTACAGTTGCTTCCTCTAAAATATTATGTGCCATTTTAGCAGATAGTGTGTGGTAAATAATTAAATGGTTATAGTGTGAATGTTATTAGAATTTATTTCATACTTATTGTCTCCCTTTCTGTGAAATTGAAACATTGATTTCTTCTATTCTTCCTGCCTCAAATAATAATTACTGTTAATTTTAAAGAAAATAAACAGATTGTTGAAATTTTTTTTGCTTTCTTACAAATTAACACTCACTGCATGATTCTTAGAAAGAGAACTTTTGAATATTTTGCTGAATCTGTCAGCAACATTAAATTTTGTGATAGCAAAAATATTGATTGGCATTTGAATTTTGAAAATATTAAATTACAGTGCAGTTGCTATTAAGTCATTACCAATAACTTCTTCTTGATCTGGTTCTTTTGAAAAATTGGTTGCCTCATTCTTCTTGAACAAATATTCATCAAGCATTTTTCCTGAAAGAAACATCCCAAAATGATAAAATGTTTTCTGATACGACATATAAAAAAAAATTTTTTAGTTACATATAGAGCCGCAGCACACTTGCTCAATAAACACAAAACTTTCAGCAATTTTGTAAAAGATAATTTTACAATAATCCATGTGTATAGTGGGTTTTTAATAGGTAAAGTCAAAAATATGTGATAACAATAAGAATACTTTATATAATGAAATAAAGTAATAAAGCAACATTTTTTTGTTAAAGTACTTGTATGAACCATTTTTGTGTGAATGGTGATATATGATGGTTAAAGTACATGTATTGATGTTTGATGCTATATGATTGTTAAAAATCAGGTATGAACCATTTTTATGTGTATTGTTATATATGGTTGTTAAAGTACATGTATGAATGATCATTATGTGTGTTGCTATATACGACTGTAAAAATACATGTATATACGAATAATTTTTGTGTGTATTGCTATATAGTTTTTAAGTACATTATGTACGAACCATTTTTGTGTGTATTGTTACATGTTTTGTTGTATATATGGTTGTTAAAGTACATGTGTGAAACATTTTTGTGTGTATTGCTTCACATGGTTGTTAAAATATGTATAAGTATTATGTAATATGTAAATGTATATGTATACATTTTAAAATGTATTGCTTTATATGGATTATGTATGAACCATTTTTGTGTGTATTGCTTTATATGGTTGTTAAAGTACATGTAGGAACTATTTTTGTGCGGTTGTATAAATATGTGTATGAACCATTTTTGTTTTTGTATGCTTTTGGTCAATGAAATGTAATTCTCCACAAAAACAAATTAGGTCATTAGACTAGATTTTACCCAAAGTAGAATAAACCCATCTTTTTCTTTCATCTTCTGTGTGAAATTCAGGTGGTTGATGAGACATCGGTTTTGCATACAATGAATCCATCTCAAAATACTCCAAAACCATTTCAACAATATGAGCATCCACAAAACTAAGTGTGAAATCTTTATCAGCTTCATATGCAGAATTTACGTCTGGATCAAAATTGGTCCTCCTTATTCTGCTTAACTCACACCTCATAGTACCTAGTTCCTGGATCATTGAAAAAAATAACATACTCAAATGAAAATAATTTGAAACATACTGGTATATTTCACCATCCTCAATCTAATGTACTTGTGTGCAGAAAAATATGCAAGATTATTTTTATAAAGAGGTAAAAGTGTTCAATTTCATGCTGTATAAATATCAAATATAAATTTTTTACATAATATATATTTGTAGAAATATGTTGTGAAAGGTATCAAAATTTTGTACATTGTCTTTTTTGAGTGGTTTATGTCAATTAAACCTTAAAAAGTTAAAAAACAACATTATGTCTTAAATTTAGTTTCAGATTTACAATTTCGTTAAGATATTCTCTGCTTTACATTTTTATAGTTATAGTTACTGGTTATATATCATTGTCTGCTGATTACAACTACCTGTACACTCCTTGCATCATACAAGAAATGGTTGAATACTTTTAAAAAATTCATCAAGAGATGAAAAAATTCAAAAGTTATTGGTTGCAGATGTCCAAAACTGTCTTTTAAGTTTACTGCTCCTGCCCTGAGTCTCTTTGCACCAGAAAACCTCTCTCTTGTTAACTGATCACCTCCTAAGACAGAATACAGAAGAAAACAGTTTACATCTTTTATGATGATAATTTTGTTCAACAACAGACCAAGCCCAGTTGGCAAGACAATTTTTTAAGCCTTGACAATTAGCTTAACCTATTGACAGAACTATATTACTTTCAACTACATCCACCAGTACCCAGTATCCTCATCACAAATTGCATTCCCAAAACAACATTCCCATAATCTGGAAAATATGAAAAGAAAAAGGAAATTATAGCCTTACATATTTAGTTTCCTGAACCTTCCAATTTAATAATCCACAAAAGATAAAATCTATCAGAATTTGTCCTCCCAAATTTTATCACCATATTCTGCAAAAGAAAATAAATAAAAATTAAATTAATATCAGTGAAGAGAAAAAAAAAATTATTTTAAAATATCTTACCAATATGAAAAGAATCCTCATCTTTTAACTCAACAGAACTTTCTCGGTGAATATCTGCAATTACTGTCTCATAGTGTTCCATGATCTTGACTACATCGTCATATTTCTGTTCGTTCAGGGGTAGTGTTTCTAAAGGTACCACAGTGGTCTTTTCTGCAAATGTGTTTCATGTATTAAATAATGCATTTTCAGAACTTACCTCTTTATCTATGTTTTAATCACCCATATCGTGTCCTTGTTATCATACAGAAATCAGTGACCTTAAAATTTAGCAAAAAGTATGATATTATAAGTTACAGTATGTTAGTAACCTAATTTAGTATATACTGGGTCATTAAAACCCATATGGGGCGAGAGCATAGCTCGAGTCCCATTTGGAATTTACTGACCCAATATATGCTATATTAGATCACTAACAAACTGTGTAACATTTATATCCTACCGATTACTTATAACCAAGTAAATATTTTTAAAATTACTAATTTCACTAAAGTAATGCCATGATTGCTGAGCATAGATTCTACTGACCGTGTATAGTATATATATATTAGGGTATCACGTGACATCATTCAACCAATGAGATTGAAGTATTTCATAGAAGGTAGGATATAGACTAACATTTCATTTACTATCCATGTCTCAATATATTTAATGGGTAATTAATTTCATTACTGTCAACTATAAAAAAAGGTGATGATGAGTTGGTAGGAAAGAAAGCAGTTATGGTAACTAAATAAAATGCAATTAAGATATTCCTCCACTTTCATTCAATAACAATTACCCTTTAAGAACTGAGAATGTTCTCCTTTAGACATTTGAGGCACAACTTCTGACATAAAACTCAATCCAGGAATGAATCGGGATATAATTCTGGCAATAATCTCAATGTATGCCAGCTTCATTTCTTTGTAATCATATTCATTCAGCAAAAAGTCTCTTGCCGTCATGTCCTTCCAGTTCCTTTGTGGGGCCATAGTTGGCAAATTTGTCAGGAATTTGAAATCATTTATCTGAATAATACAGTAAAGCAACACAAATAGATTTCTTGGAGTATTTGTAGTAATTCTTATAAAACTTTGCTGGCGTAAATCGAGGAATTTACAGTCGCAAATTGAGTTTTGATGGCGACCATTAAAATGGATATTTCGTGACAGTAAAATCACAGATTTATGCTGGCAAAATTTTAAATACAATACTGTTACCTCTATTCTAATGCAACAAATTTAAAGCAAAAATTCCATAGTTTGAATACCGGAAACGTTATGTACGTTTGCGCTGCAATGGTCAGACACAGTTAGATTGTGGATTTTACACAAAATGATGTCCAATCATATACGACATTATAACAAGTGTTTAACTCTCATCCAATGAAAGTGAATGTTACAAAAAGTGTTGCATTAGAATCACTTTTTTTTGTCATATAAATGATTACAAATGCAGTAGTATTCATTTTTATTCTAAATATCCATCAGACGAATGCAAGGACAAAGATCAGTGACTATGTTTTAACCTAATTTTATACAGACAATGTTAATTTTGTTTATATATTTAATGTTTCTATTATAATTAAGTACCAATAAGCACTGGAAAAGGAATAGCACATCTCAAATGTTTTCTCATCAGTTTTATGCTTAACTTCCATCAGATGAATGTACGACAAAGTTCAGCGACTATGTTTTGTACTAATGTTAATTTTGTTTATACATGTCATGTATAAGGAAAATAAAAAAATTAGATGTTTCTATCATAATAAAATACCAATAAAGCACTGGAAAAGGAATGGTGCATCTCAAACGTTTTCCCACCATTGGAGAAGTGCTGCTCATGTATGGAGGTTTTGAAATTGACATTGTCACCCACAAATCTAATATTCTTCCTTTTAAGTACAGCATCAATGACAGCCTTATTAAAATCTCCTCCAATTAATTCCAAAACATGTAATGATGTTTGGTAGCTTAAACATACTCCAACAACCTGAAGACGATCATATACCTACAAAACATTGTACGTATAATTAATAATAATATATTGACCAGGTTGCATAACCAATATTCTGCTCCAATATTAATGCACTGACCCCATAATTTACACGAAAAGATTTATTTTGTAAGAAGCATGCAATTAATCAATACATTCTTGCACACAATTAGCAAACATAGTAAAAGTAAACCAGAGGCTCTCAAAAGCATGTATAGCTCACCTGAGTTACAATGGCTTTATGTAACTAGGTCCTGCAGTGACGGCGATCTTGGATATCTCATCGGAACAAAAAAAAACATCAAATTTGTAGAGGAGCATCTAATCACCATTCCTGCCTAGTTTGGTTTTAATTGTTCCATTGGTTTCAGAGAAGAAGCCTTTTAAAACATTTTAATATGGTTTTATGTTAAAATTAGACCTGCAGTGTCAGCCATCTTGGATTTCCGATCAACATAGAAAAACATAAACTGTAGAGGACTGCATGTCCAGTGAACATTTACCAAAAAAAATGTATATCAGTCTGGCTTTAATCAGCTTTGTAGTTTCTGAAAAGACCATTCCTGCCATGTATGGTTTTAATTGGTCCAGTGATTTTGAAGAAGGAGCACTATAAAAAATGTGTAGAGGACCATCCAGTGAACACTGCTGCCAAGTTCAGTTCCAATTGGCCCAATGGTTTCAGAAGAGAAGATCAAAATAAGAAAATTTAACAGATGACAGACAGATGCCACCAATTGGATGCAAAGTGATGACTTTATACTCATATTCACACTTAAAAAAGTGTGAAAATTTAAAAAAAACTATTACATTTTGGTTGCATAATAAGATCTCTGTGGAATTTGGATTGGAATTTTATTGGTAATAATAAAGTTAGTTGTGAACTGTATTTACATGAAATTACTACAAATAGTTGATTTTGTATATACACAAATGTAAATATTTCCATACCTACATTTATGAGGTAGTCATGTTTAGGAGTGTAAATTGCAATTAAATTGTTAACTTTACTATTACATTTTGTGTATTTATCAGCCAAATCAGACAGACTGAATTGGCTATGGGGAAGCAAGATTTTGTTGCAACTTTCCCAGAGGTTTAGTTGTTTTTACAATAAATTAAAAGCACTGAAATGCACAACAAACTTTGAAAAACTATTTGGAAATAAATAAGTCTTAAACTTTATTTCACAGATACAGATACTGGAACAACTAGCACTTTGATTGATGTTTTTTTATGCTGCATTTATTGTGAAACTTTCAACAATTGGCAAATTTCGCCCTGCCCCAGTCAATACTTGCCAATCTTTTCCAAAACTCTTCATACCAAGAGGAAAACAGCCCTTACCTGCAGACAGAGCAGTACTTTATAAACAGAACTTATAAATTTCATTTGAGGACATCTGACAAAGTTTGGAAACAAAAAATATCATCCCTCTATCAAAACTTTAAAAAAAACTAGACGCAGACTGTCGGAAACGACAGCTATCCCCACACCCTGCAAAGCCTAACCCCACTGTTGGAGCCTATGTTGATTTTGTGAAAAAGTTTGACAAAATTGAAAAAAAAAATTATTGGTCATGGAGACTTCCAGGAAATATACAAAAGTTTGAAAAGCTTTTTGAAATTACATCTACAATTCAATAAGAAAAAAAAAATGA
>JAOXYI010072595.1:0-12472 GCA_028566495.1 Lithophaga antillarum | reverse complement strand
AAGAGGTCGAATATTTAAAACTCGTAAAATAACATCGGCATTTCAATTTTAATACTGTGAAGGTAAATCAAACATGAATAAGTCCTCAGCCTGGCATCTCATTATTTTTATTGCAGAACCTGATCTGCAAAAGTTAGAAAATCTAGAATCTTAACAGCACTACAAAAAAAAATAAATAAATAAAAAAAAATAAATTATTCTTTCTGTTATTTCTGAAAGAAAGAATAAACTTGGATTCACCCAAAATTTCTGATTGAAAATTAAGAAATGTATATGTGATAAAACAACAATTCTAACTTAATTTTACAAAAGCACAATTGTTCGAAAAATGTGGAAAAGGTCTAATACAGAAAATCGTATAATTATCAGTTAACAAAGGAATTACATCTGAATTTTGTAGAGTTTTATCTACGTAATCAATTTAGAATTAAAAAAATGCAGTGTATGTAAATGGAAAGTTGAAAACTTTTTAAAAGGAGTGGTCAAAATTTTCTAAACCTATTTCAAGAATTTGAAAACTAAATCCGGAACCGTATACAGTAAATACTGTCAAAGGTTTATCTTATTTGTCAACAAAAAAAATAAGAAAAAAGAAAGAAAAAACCTCTACCTATTTTTCTGTCACTGATGTGACCGTTGTGTTTCCTTGAATATCAATGGTTCTCCTTGGTAATATCCAATTCTTTAAAAAATTCTGTTTTTCCGTGGAAGGATGAGTGTGAATGTCTAAATGCACTGTTAACTGTTTTTTAAAAGTGTCTTGAGAAAAAATTGAAATAATTTTTAAAAGTTTTGAGATTATTCTAATCGATAATATGGAAGTTTCAGAGATAGAATTCGGAAAATATTTTAAAAGAAATGTTGCTGTTCGGTGGCATTCAGTATAGACTGTGTTATAAACAACTGAAATTGTGCCCTTTATATAAATAAGCGCTAAAAAGTTCACGATGGAAATAACGTTGTTTATAGGTCCGATAATGAAATCAATACATGCACAAACATGAGAAATGATTTCTGTATTATTAAGTTCTGATTCATAAAATTCGGGCAATCTCAAGTACTTATAAGTACTGAAGCAAAAAAAAAAAAACCAAACAAAAAAAAAACACAAAAAAAAACAAAGCAAAAACCAGGAAAAAAAACTATAGTAGATTGCCTGTGAACTGAAGTTCCACGGTCGCAATAAAGACATTGTAATTTTATTAGCTATCTTTCCTGCTTGTTAATTCTCTGCGTAAACTTCGCTTTACGCTGTGCGAGACGCGAGATTTTCTTACATTGTAACACTCCCCACCAATCAAATACGGACGGTTTTTTTTGTTTGTTTGTTTGTTTGGGTTTTTTTTTTTTGTTGTTGTTGTAGTGTTGTTTTTTCGTACTTTCTAATGAATAGTGTAGCTTTTAATGTAATCATTCGTGACAAGATATAATTCAAACAAAGTATACAGTCTAAATAATATATGTATATAGTTCATCATCAGCTGCATGAAGCATCACACCAGTTTGAGAAACATATACTTCTACATCGATTGTACGTGCAAGTACAAGGCAGGGCTCTCAGACATCCGAGCTCATGATTTCACGTCTCGGCTTATTCGACGAGTGTGTGTGTTAGGGCGGAGGTAGAGGGTAAGTAGCCTATATTTTTGGTATATGAGTTCCGACTGCCTATGTCAAAACAAATCCTGTTCATAACAAGAAAATGACCCTATATTCTGCTCATGATTTAATATGGCCAATCATATACCTTGTTCATTGATGACACAATTGATATTTTGTACTTCTCCTCTGCACAAATGATACATACATGATAATGTGTACTTCTCCTGAAAACAAGTGATAATTTGTACTTCTCCTAACCACAACTGATAATTTGTACTTCTCCTGAACACAAATGATACATTCATGATAATGCGTACTTCTCCTGAAAACAAGTGATAATTTGTACTTCTCCTGACCGCAATTTGTACTTCTCCTGAACACAAATGATACACACATGATAATGTGTACTTCTCCTGAAAAAAGTGATAATTTGTACTTCTCCTGAACACAAATGATACACACACATGATAATGCGTACTTCTGAAAACAAGTGATAATTTGTACTTCTCCTGACCACAACTGATAATTTGTACTTCTCCTGAACACAGTTGATAATTTGTACTTCTCCTGAACACAGTTGATAATTTGTACTTCTCCTGAACACAGCTGATAACTTGTACTTCTCCTGAACACAGTTGATAATTTGTACTTCTCCTGAACACAGTTGATAATTTGTACTTCTCCAGTTCGAGTGTGTAAAAATTTACATGTAATTCTTAATTCTTATCGAATTTGAGTCTGAAAATTCATTTCAGTCAGCAACCTGACCCTGTTCATTGGAACAGCACTTGAAAAATGAGGCCCATTTTTGTGGCACACTCAAACTGTGTCAAATATCGGTAGTAGCCCCTCGCTCCCCCACCCTCGTCCTCCCAATCCCCGGGACGGAAACAACAGAAAACTCTTAAAGGAATCCAGGATTCAGGTCGAAGGCCTGGGATGTCTCCTGTTGGCAATAGATAAATTTTCGAGGCAGACATACAAAATTTTCAAGTACGATGTTTATTACAAAAAACCCAAAATACATGTAGATTACTTCTCGTTGGTGAAGGCGCAGCCATTTTTACGGTCTCTACTGTGAATGAAATGGTAACAGTTATGCTTCTTAGGAGTTAATATCAGAGTTGTAATATTTCGATGAATTTTATTAGTGTGAAATATATTCCAGAAAAATTTACGCCATGAAATATTCCGGGCAATCTTTATCGTTAAATATTTTCCGAAACTATTTTCCTTTGAAATACTTTCCTAGAAATAGTTGCTCAGAAGTTCACAAGCATTACGAAGTAGCTTCGGGATTATCCAAGTTGTTTATGCCCCGCCCACGAAGGTGGATGGGGCGAAAAGTGTTACCCTTGTCCATCCGTATGTACGTATATTTACGTCCGGACTATGTGGTTAAGCCTTTGAGGTCGAATTTTCTGGAACTTAATATAGTCTATCAATGAAACTGCCTTAGATAGTGCTGAGCATCCATACAGTAATTGGGTCATCATGGCCTACATTTTACACTCGAGTGACTCCGGTTAAGCGTGCGTTTAGGTCCATTTCTTTGGAACTAAATATAGTGTATGAATAAAACTTCACCAAGGAATGTGCTTTGGCGAGTACTGAGTAGTAGTACAATTAAATTGGCTCATAGTAACCTACAGTTTACGTTTCAGTGACTCCGGTTAAGTTTTTTCAGCTTGAAAAGTCTCAAGCAAGCATTATTCACGTTATTTTATTTTGATAAAAAAGGGGGGAAGAAAAAAAAAAGAGTGATAATGTTTTAAAAGGTGTATTTACACTATTTCTTTTGGATAAATTATATAAAGCCATACTGATTAGCATTCAATTACTGAACGTCGGTAAAGTTACCTAAATGAACTTCTAGATGGACGAGCGGAAAATAAAAAAAATAAAAGCGAAAAAGATTAGTGGTCTGTAAACATAAACAAAGCCTTTTCAGATCAAGAGGTCGCCTCTCTAAACCTAGGACAGAGGTCGCATATACATTGTTTGTACATTTGTGAACCCTGAGTTAATAAAATAAAACTGTACAAAGAAAGAAAGAACAAGAAAAAACATTGTGTTGTATTCCAAAGTTACTCAGAAATACTGGTGAACGATTCTACACGGAGATAACCTCACGTTTCTACCATCAATCTGATTAATTTCTAGTATTACTTCAGAGATGATATGTTTTTCCTTTACAGTATCACAACAAAATCTTATCACGATCTACATGCATTATTATACCGCGAATCAACTGTATGAGTTACAGATTCCCATCGAGGGAACGACAAAAACTTGTCAGCATAAATCTAATTCTATATCTGTAATTTTACTTCGGTAGCACTCATCAGGACCCTCTCTAAAGTGCTCAGAGACAAATAATTCAACACAAATTGCAGCTGGTGTTGAATAAGGAAATAAAACTTTTCTGGCCTGAAATATTAGGAGAATACATAATCTGTCATTGAAAGACCATAAAATAAATAATCTGGCCTTATTTGCCTCTCTCTCTGCTGGTCAAAAACTTTACATAAAGTCCTTCAGTTTGTGAGTGAGTCGGCCGAGTTTACACATCAATAAAGTCCTTCAAAATAGCCTTTATTACTATAATGTTACCTTTTTTTCTCACAAAAAAAGGTATTAAGGAAATTAACTTTGTAATTCAAACCGTTATATTAGATTTAATTAGCACGAGATGCACATTTGTAATAAAATAACTATTGAATACTCATGTCTTTAGGTGGTAGTAAAATCTAGGATTATGTCGGATGTACTTTTGTGTCTTAAAGAATATTTAATACCGGAAGCTTTGGAGAGATTTTTAATTAATTCTTACAACTGAGGTCGATTCCATTTTAAATCTTAGAGCAAAAAGAACTACAATTAACATGAACGTCATTGAATATAAATATATGTTTCTCGTGAATAGAAGTTCACCTTCTGATAACGTGTGCAAATAGACATCACAAGTTTCCCAGAAAGGAACAGTATTTGATTGACTCTAATTTTTCATTAAACAGAAACATAACGTACAGTTACATGTAGACCAATGAAAATGATCGGCTGGAGAAACCCTACACGATTTTTATACAAATACTCTCTTAATGTTTTCATAAATACCATTTGGACAGATGCATATTTTGTTTCTTTGTATCTTTTAAAATACTGCTTTTAAAGATATTCGACTTTTAATCACAGGTTTTCGTTAATTTAGCCCATTTTCGTGTTAACGGACATTAATCTGCTCCTTTAACGGACTTTTTCTTGACTTAATTTGCCATTAACGGACAGGAACTCGCTTAATCGTTTGCACCCCTTGGAACGTGTGGACTCCTGGGCCTCCCTTGTACATGAATGAATCACCATATCACAACAATGCTTCATATTATTACGTCGTTTGATACAAACTGTATTATTTAATGACAACAGAGTTACCCGGCAGGGACCGTCTGCTCGAAATATACGTCATTGAAAAGTTAATCTTGAAAACTGACGAAGGCAAAACGACACTGGATCAACGTCGAAAAGTCGTGGTATGACGTCGTTATTTTCGACGTTGGATCGAGATAAGAACGACTTGAAAAAAAAAGTAGTAATTTTTTCGCTGATCCATCGTCGGGGATATGGACGTCGTAAAAAAACACCAGCGGATCGACGTTGAAACGACGATATCGAAGAGTTTTCGACGTTGATCCAATGTCGTTTACCTTCGTCGATTTAATTTCCAAGTGATGTCTTTTCGATCAAACGATGCCTGCTGGGTATCAGTTTACTTGTATTTTAAAAAACCCATTACGTATAGAACTGACTATTTCATGTAACCTCGAACACAAACGAAGTGAAATTAAATAAGGAAGTGAGTGTCATCAAGACGTTGATCCAATGTCGTTTATTTTCGTCGATTCAATTTCCAAATATGTTATGATTAACATTACACTGCTGTCTTTCCGACCAAACGATGCCTGCTGGGTATCAGTTTACTTATATTTTAAATCCAATACGGCTAGAACTGACTATATTTCATTTAACCTCGAACACGAAATTGAAATTAAAGAAGAAAGTGTGTGTCATAAAGCTTCTATTTTGATTTAATCTCCTGTTAATTTGTAGATTTAGAGAAGAACATTAGGTTAAGGCGTAGATTCTTTCACTCCTTTAAAAATATTTCCTTTTATTAAAAATTTAGCAACTCTCTATGGCTAAAATGTAAGACGTTGAGACTTTTCGGAAAGATTATATATGTCTGCAAATATAAGATACAGAAAAAGTTATACGGTACCAGTACACAATACAATAGAATTATGCAAATTCGTGAGTTACGCAATGATGTAGTTCTAGGAAAGTCGAGAGGGGACTTCTTATTTCTTATTTTCAATTTCTTATTTCTTATTTCTAATTTCTTATTTCCTGTTTCTAATTTCTTATTTCCTTTTTTATTTTTTGTTTCCCATGTTTTCGCTATGACACCCAGCCACCATATTCTTCTTCATCGTGAAAACGAATGTGGTACTTATTTTTCACTTCCTGGAGGAAATTTTTTAAAAAAAAACCCTGAAATATTCGCATGATTGTATCACAGATGATTTTACTACATCAATTTGTTCCTTGGTAATTCTAAGGGAATGATGTTATGGATTAAAAGCTATACCTGGAACAATTCAGACTTTGCATTCAATGTTGGGATATTTATATAGTATTATCTATACTCATATTGATAAAAAAAACACAACACAAACGCAAATATCAATTTGCCGACAGCCCGCCATAGTTGATGGACGCCGGATATATATTATATATAGTATGTATATATAACAATTAACAAAATTGTTTTTGTTACATCCTAACATTAAAACAATGAAAAGACAATACGGTCGAAGTCTTGCATATGAGAAGACAACTTCTACTATGTAATACTGAAAAATTATGTTACTCCCAGAATATATCTAATAATAAATCCTTCATGGATAGTCAAGGCCGTCCAGGAAAAACCAATACTAAAAAACTTTTCTGAAAGAAAAATGTATTTGGAAACCTGTATCCGAAGACGATGCACAAGCCTATCTCAGGATTAGATGGTCGGACCTCCATCTTAGTTGAGAAGATTTTCTTTTTAAATTTAACCATAATTACATATGATGAAGTTTTGAGTCCTGCCTAAACGGCTGGCGGATAGAAAGTGAACAAATCATTAACTAATCAAACACGCCTTATTAACCGGATATAAAAACCTACCAATCTGATTGGCCAATACCGGAAAATCTCTTTGCATATTCATATTTTCGTACCTACAATACAATATTTTCCCGCTATTCTACAGACGAACCGCGGGAAAATATTAATATATTCAGCTTATCCCTGTTAAGGGTCGGTACCTTTCGAAATACATAAAGTTGCACTATCCAAGAATCAAGCACGTAGTGGAAAAATTCTGAGATTACTATGCCTGCTACTATGTAAATAATGGCTTGGAAGTCACATAATAAACAAATGTGTCGAAAAACATTCATTTATCTATTCAAGTTAATTAAAGCCAATAATCGTACAGATTTGCACTGTACGATTTTCACGGGGTATAACCTCTAGTGTTGTTTTTGGAGTGGAAATGAGCGGACAGGACGATTTTCGGAGAGGAGACGATTGACAAAATGAAAACAGCATGTCGCTTGAACCCGATGTAAGGTGAGAAATGGTCATCTTTATAGTTCGCCTCTACAAAGTAGGGGAAGAATAATTGGAGCACCCCGGCGTCCATGTCCGTCCGCATACACTTTTATGTCCAAGTTTTGATTTACTTAAAAACCATACATGATAAAACTATGAAACTTCATATGTAGATACATATGGTAATAACGCACATAACATGCACCTAAGTTTAGTTGATCTTGACCTCAGGGTAACGCTTTGTTGACTCTTAAGACGTATGTTTAAATACAGTTTTATATCAGTACTTTTTGTGATATAGTCATGAAACTTCATATGTAGATGTTGTGCCCAACATCCAGCTAAATTTAGATGACTTTGACTCAAGAGCATGCACACTTAAGAAATATATTTGGGTAAAATTTTATGTCAAAGGTTCATTTTGTTGAAAGAATATTGTAATGAAACTTCAAATGGAGGTCGATGTTAATGATGCGCACAATTTCCAGCTAAAGTAAGATGACCTTGACTCTCAAGGTCACACACAATTAACAAATATATTTAGTGAAATTTTACGTCAGTTTCATTTTGTTGAAAGAATATTATAATGAAACTTCATATGGCGGTATATGTTAATGATGCGTTCAACATCCAGCTAAATTATATTAGGGTTATTATATTTAGATGACCCTTACCTCAAGGTCACACACTCTTAACAAATATATTTGGTACAATTATATGTCCGAGTTTCATTTTGTTGAAAGAATATTATAATGAAACTTGATATGGAGCTATATGTTGGTGATGCATACAACATCGAACTAAATTTAGATGACATTGACCTTAAAGTCACACACGACAAATTCATTTTGTTCAAAGTACTTTGAAATGAAACTTCATATTGAGGTATATATTGATGATGCGCACAACATCTAGATAAATTCAGATGACTTTGACCTCAAGGTAACACACACTTCAGAAATATATTCTGGGTTATGTCAAAGTTTCACTTGTTGAAAGAAAATTGTAATGAAACTTCATATGGAGGTATATGTTGATGATGTGTGTAACATACAGCTAAGTTTAGACGACCTTGACCTCAAGGTCACGCAGTCTTCAGAAATATGTTTGCGTAAAAGTTTACGTCGAAGTCATTTTAATCAAAGAATATTGTCATGAAACTTCATACGGAGGTCTATGTTGATGTTGTGCACAACATCCAGCTAAATTTAGGTTACGTTGACATCAAGGTCACATACTCTGCAGAAATATAGTTGGTACGATTTTATGTCTGAGTTTCATTTTATTCAAAGAATATTGTCATGAAGCTTCATATCGTATAGATGTAGACATGCTCTTCAGAAATGTATTTGGGAACAATTTTTATGTCAAAGTTTCATTTTGTTCAAAGAATATTGTTTTGAAATCTTATATGGTATTGATGCACACAACATCCATTTATATGGAGATGACCTTGATCTCAATGTCAATCACTTTTAAGAAATACACACTCGTGAGAAATATGTTTGGGTACAGTTTTATATTAGTATTTCATTTTTTGTACAAAGACTATATGTGATATTGTCAAGAAACTTCATATCTATAGGCATGAACATATATACGTATAATCCACACAACATTCAGCCAAGTTAGATGACGAATTTACCTTTTGAAAACAAAAGCGGGAAGGCGAACTTTGTAATCGGTGATAACACCTATAATTTTGAATTTTTTTTAATTTATTTATTGTGGTAAAGTCGATTTTTGTTTTGCACGACTTTGTTGTATTTGGTGGGATTGTTGACAGTCGTTGTTTTCTCTTCTTTTTATATTTTAGATATGATATCGGTATGCATTATGCGACTTTTACAATTATTTCGATAAACTTTAGCCACTGCATGGCAAGCATATTGTACGTGTAGAAGAGATCTATCCGATTGTGTGATATCCGCACAAATCGTTTGACCTTACTCCTACGACAGCCAGGGAAAGACTAGATATGCCTTTTTATAAATGGACTGTCATCTTTAAAAAATATAACAAATGTTCATGGTATTTAGTGTAAATAGTATTTTTCACATTCATGGTCTACTTATTTTTTCCACTTTTTAAGCATCTGAAAGTGGGTTAAATACTGATATAAATGTTTAGTATCCCTTTGTAATTTTCTATTTCGATAGTATTTAAACTGTTCACAGATGAGTAATAGAACTTTGACTTAGTGTTATCTCTCAAAGTACATAATGTGTAGGATTTCAACTTATTTATTTAAAGGAAATTGAAATCTCCGATCAAAGTAAGATTAGAGTAAGAATGCAGGTAAAATAGTTGAAATTATTTAACATTTACTAGAATTGGGGCAAAATATAAACAAGAACATCGTGTTTTCATTCTTAATAAAGCAATACCTTTTATATTCGAACGAATATTAATAAAATGTAGAAGATACAGGCACTTTATTATCCAGTTTGAAGAAAGTAATTTAACATATTTTATGTATGTTCTACATTATAACAAAGCAACAATTTTTGTTCAGCAAATTTATCGCAAGCCCACATTGCCAGACATTACATTAGAAGACCTGATAAACCTCAAGCAAATGGAACATATGAGGTACACATGTGTTGTTGGTTGTTCATTGAACACGTGTATCATACGGATTGTGCAATGTATAGTCTTTCCTTTCGTCATTACCCTTATTTATGCAGGCTGTGTAGTGTTCATTTTAATTTTTGCCTGATTGTGTGTGTAGATTGTATAATTATTTCGAAAGAAGATGCAAATAAAATAAAAATAATATTTTTTAATTAACTATAAATTCGTTAAGATTTTCTATCCATTAGATTTCCATTCTGAGATTGACAAATAGATGTCTCGTTGCTCTCCAGGCTTAAATGTTAAAAACGTTACAATTGATGATTATGGATGTCATGCCATTTCCCAGACGATATGTATGTCGAACTAATGCGCTGGAATAATGAAAAAAAATGATAAGCCATTCTTTTTTAAAGATCAATGCGACATGGCATCTATAATGATTGTTTTGGATAAATTGACAGAAATATAAAAATATATCACAGCTTCAAACCAAAGATTGGAATGCAAAAGTAATTCTGTTATAATCTCTGTAAGGTATTCATGGCGAAATAACAGTTACATTTTATAAGACTATCAAACTGATATAAATTGGCCATAATTTGGATTCTGATAGCTGATCTGCTTGTTTAATCACGTAGACCTGATAAAAGATTTAAAACAATCTGTGGAAATCACAGTAATTCATTCCAGACCATATTCATCCACACAGACGATTATGACCCTACATTTTATAATGGAAATAAATGCTCGTTACATCGGAAATGTAATAATTATATTTGCTTAATGAACCTTCAATCAACTATCTAAGTCGAATGGGTAATTTAGTGGTCATTAACGATCTAATCAGTTACAAATCACTGTTAAATAAATCTTAGTAGAAATATCACGTATATATATTCTCTAATAGATGTGTTGAATCAAAGACAAAGCGTACAGTTCCTACAATATACTGAAAACTATCTTTTGAAACTTCAATGAATTGATGAACATCAGTACGGTAATTTAAAATCCCAGTAGAATATTTTGTCTAGAATATAGCATTTAAATTACCGAGTTACGACTGCATTATGTCCAATATTGACTTATTTCACGATTTCGTCGTTTTAAAAAGTTCATGTAACTTCACATAAAGGAGTTACTTAGTGTCGCTGATTTCATTTTCATGATATTTCAGAATTTACTTGGGCGCTTTAGCATAATGTTTGTAGCGCATATTTGACTTCCACATACTCCTTGACGGCCGCACACCCCTGGGCGTCCCACTTGAATGGTTGTGTTCCGTTTGACTAAATAAAAAGATTCCCGTTAATTTTGAAACTTCTAGCCCGATCATACATGTATATAACCAATACGAAGCAACATTTAACCCTTCCTTATAGACTATTGTGAAACGTTTTTGTCAGATTGCAGTCAGGCCGCTTTATGTAACTTCTCAGTGAAGTTTTGCATCTGAAATGTCAAGAAAATAATCACCCTTATATCGCAGTATATTTTTTTAAATGAAAAAGAGTAGTTTATGTGTGTAGCCTTGAAGGATGAATAGATTGTTACCTTTGTTCGTAACACAATTTTCACCGAAAATCTTTTACATCATCTATAAAAACAGACAACACCACTGTCAATAAATACCAAGTGTTTCAAGTAGACACTCAGACAAAACATTCTTTATGTATTTACAGTTCTTTACTTTGACATAATTCAAAACATTCCCAAAGAAAAGTTGCTTTATTTGAACGTAATGTTATAAAAAAAACTACCATTATAAATGTGTTTATTCTTGATGACTCTCAAAGTCTGTGGAGAATTTGGCAGATAGATGACCAAAAGCGTGCTCCAAAATTGCATTTTCTACGAGCCCCTTTAGTGATAATTTTTCTCATTAAGTTGAAATCTTTATAGAACAGTGTTCCCACTTCTGCAAAATATCTAGAGGCAAAATACAATAGCGTAAAGTTCTTTTTATTAATCACTGCGCGTTCCAATATTGAGGACAGCGCGTTTTGTTTTTCATTTTACATTTATCAACATTAACAGTTTATAGAGGACAAGTTATTCACACTGGAATGTACATTCAATTTATACCACAAAGTAGTACGACTGCTATTCAACGTGCTATGCACCAATGGAGTTCTGTATCTTTTAAAGGTCCTCTAGGTACTATTTATGTCAGAACACGAAGACCAACCCCAGAGATATGTAAAGATGCGTCGCCTCGAAAATATTCTGGACCTTAAACGGTAAACAACAGCATGGCAACCCTTGAATGACATTCATGTTTGCTGGTTTAATTAATAGAACACACGTATAGAACGGTAGAAGCATGCGAATTTCCCAATTGTTTCAAAAATATAATTAGGTTTGTACGCAGTCACGCTGAAGCATCAGTCATAAATCGCATATGTTCGTAAACGCGCACATGTGATAGTATATGGTCTACCATGTTTTTTTATAGAAAAATTATAGCTTTTAAATGATATCAGCGAAAAAATGTTTTGTTATGGAAGTTGGCAAATTCACTAATTATCTGTTACTAACACGTTGTACACACAGTAATACAAGAAACAAATTTGAATACAAAATTGTGTCCATTCCAGTTTATAGTTAGTGTGATATATAGCTAGAAATGCATGAAAAT